>QLPG01032573.1:0-17141 GCA_003314385.1 Gomphus sp. MG54 | reverse complement strand
TGAAGATGAGATTATTCCCGACAGTGAGGAAGAGCGTTCTAACAAGCGAGTGCTTGTGGTCATTGTGACCTTGATGTAAGGCTAATTCCATACCTTCAGAGAAAGGTTGCAAACCCATGGAACCGATTTCATTTTGATATCCTCCGACTCTGACGAGGACACGCCGTAAGTATGCTTCTCGATTGAAGTAAGAAAGGTAATCAACGGTACTAAGACCCACATTGAATAGAGTGTTATCTGACCCTTTCGTCCGGGTAAATTCCAACAACTCTCACGGAGGATTCAATTAGTATGTGGATCATGCCTATTCCCATGAAAAAGTGTCAATGCAAGGCTTTTAAGTTTAAAATCACCTTCCAACAAAGGCGAGGGCAACGGCGGGGCACCTGTATCTCTGGAAGGGAACAAAAACGATTCAGGCATCATATACATCAGCGATACAGACACAGACACGGCAGACCCTCCCCCCTTCGTATCGCCTATCAAAGAGAAAATCATTCGGCGTAAGTTAACACCATATGCACCAATCATAGACACTGGTAACCCTGATCTCCTCGACACTGGTTCTTCTCGAAATCATGTCACGGAATCGACCACCCCCTCTGCGCCACGCTCCCCCAGAAAACCAAAAAAGGTGACGCCTGAGCAGCTGAAGTTGGAGGTATATGCGCAGACATTGTTTGAAGAGCTGAACACGGCAGTATTCGATGGAAGATTGCCAAAGACAGAACTAGTATGGAACGTAAGGTTGCTGACTACAGCTGGAAGGGCTACACGAACACAAGATGGACGGAAGTGCCAGAAGTTCACCATCGAGCTCTCCACAAAAGTGGTGGATTGTGAAGGCCAGTTTACTGTTGCCGCAAACGTGCAGAAATGTTGACTCAGGAGGCAGAGCGTGTCAGAAATACCTTGTCCCATGAAATGTGTCACGTTGCGGTGTGGGTCCTAAATGGAGATCATCGTGATACTGGGCATGGCCCCCATTTCATGACATGGCAAGTACAAGGAATGTTCATGCTTTTTGCTGAAGATTCAATTCATCACTTTATCTGATTTCAGGGCAGCCCTCGTCACAAAAGAACGACCCGACATCGTCATCAGCGTTTGTTTATTGCTGTCTCCTACCCTGTTTCGTGACTGATGGTGCTTCTACTGCCTAATGCAGAAAAGGCATTCGTACGAAATAAATTACAAATTCCAGTGGGAATGCTTGCAGTGCAGCAAGGTATATGGCCGTCATTCAAATTCTATAAATTGTGAACGCAACGGTCAGTATATATGCAATTTTCTCGAAAGCGCCACTCACAGTCAATAACGGCATTAGTCTGCGGAAAAAACAACTGTGGGGGACAGCTGAATCCATTGTTCAAGCCACCCGCACGTCGCACACCAAAGAAAATCAGTGAGGGAAAATTGATCTCTGGATCTCCTCGCCGTACGCAATCTGAGTATTCGATGTCGTGTTTAACTTTCCTCGCTAATGCTTTATCCATGCGTCCAGAATCACCGCTCCTTCTGGACCGTCCCAACAAGTCACCCACCAAACCAAAGGCTCCTGCGAACACATGTATAGATTTGACTAACGAAGACGACCTGGATGAAATACTGAAGGGGCTTAGTGCGGTGTCTATCAATGGAGGAAGATGATCTACTGGTTCTATCTCTCAGATTTCACATTGACTTTGATATTCGAGCTTGACACAACTCAGTTCTCTTTACAACAACTAAGCCATTCTCTTCTTGGGACCTCTGATTTCACCATCGAAACATCTAAAGGGATTCATATTGTTCGAATTTCAATTGCCAATACTGTCGGAGGCCTAAAGTACGACGATATGAGCTTAATTTTGTTTTCAAATCAAGTTGCGTTTCACAACCTGGGGTTCGGCAAACTTCGTAGATCATGTATATTGTGGACAAAGCTAGACTACATGTGAGAAGGATGCCACCCAGGACGCGGTTATCTGGCGTTCACATCCTGTGAGGTCTCATCGTTTATAGATGTATGTATATGCACAACTGGAGGCGTCCCTATTGTTTGCTATACCTCCAGAGACTTGGCACAGAACAAAAACAAACTAGGAGGATATGATAAGGCTTATCTTATGCAATTGCTTTCAAAGATATTGTTATAGGCCTTCAATTAGCTTCTGGAAGACATCGACACCGTGGGTGCCTAATGCTGTCGCGCACGCAACTGCAGATGCTCCAGCTCGACGCATGCGCACGACTGCTTCTTTGGAAGTGACTCCCCCAATGCCTATGATGGAAATACGCTGCAGAGATGGATCTGGATGTTCCGACAGTAATTTCCTGAAGGTGTAGACATTTCTATAAGGAAAAAGACAAAGGGATTCGGCATAGATCAAATCAAAACTACGAGGTAGATTTTACCCAAGTGATATCGCATGTATCGGTTCTCCTGCTAATCCACCAGTGACGGTGGGGACCGCATATTCCGAAGTTTCATGTGAAGACGCGGCTTCTGTGTCTGGGATAGTTTGATCTTGGAATACCAAACTAGACCCCAGTGTGTTTGTGCAGCTCAGAAAAGAGACACAATTCGTCTTCATTCCGTCTTTGTCTTCCGAAGAAATACTGCCCAACAGGTCCACCATTTGCTGAAACTGGTCTGCATGAACATAAGGTGCAAGTTTTAGTCCAATGGTAAGAGTGGGATCCTCCTTAAACCGTGCCCTGAAGAGAGCAAGGAGGGGAGCCAGACTTTGTGGATTGTATGCAGGCGGCGGATGTCCAGGGATGTTAGGACAAGATGTGTTGAACTCGATGCCGATCTTCGATAACTCAGGCTCAGTGGCGTCATTGAGCACCAAGCGAAGCTCTTGGATCGAATCCAGCATTTCAGATAACTCTTGTACAGAGGCGGGTGAAATGCTGATTATAAATGGTTTGAAAGCTTTCCGTCTAGACGATGTAAGTATCGAGCGGATCCAAGTGAGATACTCCGAGAGAGGATGCGGTGAGTAACCATAACTATTGATCGAAGTATCTCTATGCACAAGGGCATGCTAGAGAACACAGGAAGCAACTCAGTCTGTGAGAAAACGAGGAATCGTTGTGAAGACCTTGTGAATTGACTTGTCCTCAACGAAACCATGTATTGTAGCTGTGCGAGTAGTAACACCTCCTGTCCAATCAGACATATAAAGTGAATCCAATTCTGTGCGAGATGATGCCCACAGACTAGAGGAGTTCAAGACTGGTGGATTCAACCATAACCTATGAATTCGAGCCATTTCAAACACAGGTCAACTGTAGTCTAGAGAGGTTGAGGACTATTGATAGTCGACGTCGGACTTTCAAGAGCGTAATTATTTAAAAAAATAAAATTGTGGGGATGAAAAGAAATACAACCAGGAGGCAAGCACACTATTTCAAGGCATCTTCACGTTCCAATACTTCCCTTTGAAGTTTGACAAGAATAGTTGTTCGGGCAGGGAAAGCATCCGTAGGAACAGAATGTGCTGTGACTCTTGCAGGCTGGAGACAACATCATGGGATCCATGATCGTCACTCTGATATCGAAACAATACTCACAAATCCCAAGCCATCCAGAACGGCTTCCACAATACCAGCAGTCAATGCCGAGCAACTTAGTGAGCTCATGTCCCGAGGAATAGATATATGCCGTGTGATTTGTGGGTCATTGTCTATGAGCATATCTGTGAAGGATTATTTGTTGGCGGATTCACCATATATGGAGGAGCTTTAGATCTACGCACATTCATCATCATTTTCCACACTTCTTTCAATTGCATCTGCTGGTTTACCAAACACAGCCCTCCATAAATGAGTGTGGATCATCATTAATGCAGGTAGAAAACGAATCTCGCGCTTGGGCGCCTTGGATGTAGACTCTGTTCGCCAAACTATTATTTCAAGGTACCGTGTCCCAATCCGATAACCCAGAGTATTTAAGCTGCATAAAGAAGGGTCAACGAGAGTACTGAAAACCCATCCTACAACACATACCGACGCTCAAGGTCCTCAATCCCACTGACGCGCTTCTGGGTATATTGTATCATTTCCGAGAAAAGGAATGCAAATGCAGATGCTGAGACTTCTGAAGTCCGTGTTTTGTTTAAGTTTCTGTCATAAATTGTATGTCGAGGTGCTTTTGCTTGGGATCCGAGCGTGGTGTTGATAGAAGGGGCTGTAGGTAGAGAAAACCGGGTAGTTGAGGTTGAGGGATTTGACGACGGGAGATGGTCTGCCGAGGACAACGAGCTGTTGGATACCAATGAGAAACGTGTTTGTGGCTGAACGAAGGACATTGTAATTTCGGGCGGACGCGTTGTGACTTCATCACAGTCACATTCTCTCGGTGACGCGTCGCGCCACATCCAATCTTTGTGTACATCTTCAACTTACAAACATGGTTCGTTCGTCTTGCTTATGTATGGACAATTGTAACAGCCTGGTCGTCACGTAGGATCCTTCGCTACGTCTTGTGCCCGCTGCAGGAGGTCTGTCCAAAGCTTCCGTGAAAGATACGGCGAACGGGCTGGGACTTCACGACACCCTTCGAAATGGACCAAGAAGTCTTGCAAACGAAGTCCAGGGTGGTAGTGTTATTCAACAACGTTTGGAACGGGTGAGTCTGGGTCTGCTGGATAATTACGAGCCTCCATCGAGAAATAATATATTGCAGTGGGAAGAAACGCAAGATAACCTCAAGATGACCATGCAGAGGAACTTATTTGGCTTGCATCTGCCTGTGCGACAAATGATGGAGCGTAAGATTGTTGCTGCGGTACGTACTTGTTAGCACGAGTTAAGACACTGCCTTATTTCTCTGCCTGATAGAACCCCCACATGCCTGCTCTCGCGCAAACCCAGTCCAACATTCACCTTGATATTCTTATGGGGCGTGACGAGACTCTAGACGTAGCCGATATATTTGGAAGTACGTTATCCTTTCGTTAACAGACTTGTGTAAATCTGATTTTCATAGACGAGGATACGAGAACACCACTGGACATACACTCAGAAATGGAAAGAAAGAGTCGTATTTGATGTAGACAGTGCAATCTTATTCCCCTACCTTGCCATTTACCATACAATAAGAATACTACTGGTCAACTGGTATATTATTACCATGGCTCGTCATGCACAACGATCCCCTCACAACGTAGAATTCCTTGTTCAACCACGTTTCTCGCGCTGGCAACGCACCCTTCTAGCAGTGGTATGCCGCTGTGGGCATAGGATCCACATACCCATATTCCGGGTCTTGCAAGTCCCTGTAACCGCCCCGCACCTTGTAGTCGCCCCAGGGAAGTAGAAGATTTGAAGAAAGGCCATCGGCCTTTTTGTTGATATGAAAGTAACTGAAGGGAGGTTTTGCTGTTGGCTGTAAGAACCACACGTTCCAGCAAAGCCATGGATAGTATACTGTCTTGGCGAGGGGGAATGATGGGGTTCGTGGTTTGGTAAATTGCTTTGTCCTTGGAGCCACGGACCGGTAATACGTGGGTCGCCATAGTGTACGACATAGGTACTGTTAAAGTATTAAACTCCATCTCATCTGATCCTTGTTTCGCGCCCAGAACCAAATTAAGATCCCTCCTGTCACGTCGGTCGGGTGGTAGGAAGGTATCGTCGGTATGGTTGATAACCACATTCTTACGGTACTGAAATGACTTGAGACATTGTATCAGCTCCTCGAGTGCCTGTCGATGTTCAGACGCGTCATCTGGTAAAGATGAATAGTACGAGGCTAATAAAGGGACACCATTATTGGCTTGTGTAGCAAGTATGAGATGTGAAAACCCGGTGTAAGTGCCTTCGGTAGTTTGGATCGACAGTGTGCTCGGGTCGGAATGGTCAGTGGTTATGGATATGATTGTGCTTGATAAATGAATGTGTGGGACATTTCTGGCCAAACGAGATGCTACATCGCGGACTCCATGCAGGACAACATAGTGGTGAGTGCCAATTGTCGTCCAAATATATTCTTTTGGGACGTTAGCAGTTACTTGGGCTTAAGTTTGAATTTACAAGTACGAACCAAGGAATTCGGCCATTGGATGCGCGTGGACATCCTCTTCGGGAGCAGTACATACAGCAGAGAACATCGGAAGAAGAACCTCCCGTGAAAACTCGTACCAAAACGCGTCAAAACGCGTCCAGCGGGCCAAAATACCAGTGGGAGTGTTTCTAGAGACCCACTCGTGAAAGGTGACGGACGGCTCGGGACGCAAGATCGGAGACGCAAGAAGGAGGATTCGAAGATAAATACATAATATTACCAGGCTCGTAAGGGTAAAGTAGACGAAGGATATAACTTGGTTTCCGAAATCCCGGGCCAAACAATACGGGTCATTTGTGGGAAAGCTAACCCCCTTGACACCTGAAGATCCGTTGTAGATGAAATATGTCTTCAGTTCTGAAATGCCTTTGACTGTTGACGTCAGAGCAGAAAATGAGTACGAAAAATCGGCATGGCGGAATTTGACACCAAGGTGGCGGTACAGCGCGATCAATTGCTTATAGTAGCCACCTGTAACAACCATGGCTTCCACGGGCAGTTTAATGTAACTGTAAAAGAGAAATACCTTGGAAAGATCGCATAGGAACGTCTATCCTAAGTTCGCTGCAGTTGTCTGCCGAGACGGAAATCGAATGAGAATCCATGCCTAGTGCAGCAGCCTAAGAGGAATACGTTAGCCAGGAGTGCAAGAAGGTGATGTAGACTAACTTTCTCAAAAAGATGTACGTCAAACGTGAAGCCTGTCCTTGCGCCACTGGATGAAAGCAAGTAGGCTGCAGTAAGGCCTGCCAGACCTGGAAGTTTATTAGTCGGTATTCCTTTAAAGGTCAAGGTCAAAGTACCACTGCCTATAACTGCCACTGATGGTTTTCCATGTCCTGGAAGAGCCATGGTTTGCAGACTATCGAAATGACAGGCGAGGAAATGGTCAAGATGCGGGTTCAAAATACTGAATTGAGAGTTGAGCAATAGGCCGTTAATAGAATACGGTTTAACGTAAGATATCAATGTTTCTGAGCAATTGCAAGCACAACCTTGCACCAATCACTCCTAGCCGCTTTTCCCACCATCCCACGGTGTACGTTAACGACGACACTCCCACGGCCACGGACTACATCCGTCTTATGAGAGTTTGTAGGTGACACATTAAGGCCCGATCTGCTGCACCGGTTTCTAAACAGGGCGGGTTCGGTTTCAGAACCGGAGCGGAGTGATTTTGGCAAACCTAATCACACGATGTCACCATGCCAAATATGGTTTGATAAGTGCGGGATAAGGCTTGCTCACTCCTCAATATCTCGTGGAGGCTCCAAGCTTTGCATATGTACCCAAGCCTCGACAGCCCACGAGCTTCAAGCTTCAGGTACGAAAGAAAAGTCTGGGGCAGTCACGCTAAATTTGCTGAGACATGTGCATCAGCCGCCGAAAATAAATGGTGCGATACAATTATTTTTGGCAGGGTCTGGTGAGCAAATTGGGCCTTTAGCGAAACGCTCGATGACTCCTATCGCTCTTGTAGCTGGCGGTAGCGCAAGGGTACATTGGAGTAACAGGTTCTGTCCCTCTCAGTCTCTCCAATTTCAGTGACAGACAGTCGGAGACGAGGGTGCTATGTGTTATCAGAGATAGCTTGTTTTAGCTTGCTGATGATTTGTGACATCTCGTTCCGAAAGTCTTGATCGTTCGAACCTTGTCGCGTCCAATTAACAAGCATGATTTTCTCGCGACTCCTCCGACCCGCTACGAGAGTCGCCTCCCTCTTCCTGATACCAAGAACCTTTCCATTACATGTTGAGCTCAAGCTTCACATATCTCGCAAGAAATGGTTTACTCTGCTCATCAAGTCTATAACCGCACGGTTGGCTTCATCTTGGCGCGTCGCCCCACTTACAGCGACCTGCACGTTGTCCTCTCGCACGTCCAGTATTTTGTCTGTCTTGCAGTTTGGTTTGACATGCAGGCGAATTTGAAGGCCCTTGGGTGTCCATACCATCGCTGTCTGTCGAAGCGTTGACAAGGATTTGGTAGGATTCATACTCGTGGATTTGGTGCAAGACACAAGCAGGATTATATAAACATGGAAAAATGAAAGAACGGGCTATGAACAGCTATAAAAAATGTAATGAATGAGATAGTGTGCAAACTGCATTGTTGATGTTTAACCTCCGCGGCTGCCTAATAAGCGTGGGGTGAAGTGTGCAGACTGTCATGTCCGCCGCTCCAGTCTTGCCTCTATCCCTTTCGCCACATATATGCGTGCTTCCATCTCCTGACCTGGTGGAGCTTCTGTCCTCGTCGTCACTCCCCCCACTGCACCATCTTCTACAATCGTTTTCACCATTACCACAGGGTACGCTTACATTTGACATTATCCCCTGAACTCCTTGAAATTCTCTATATAGTGACAACCCGTACCACCGCACTCACACCTGTCTCACATGCCTCGTTTTCGCTCCGGTTCTCAAATCTCAACGACGTGGAGATAGCGTGTAAGGAGGACGAAGATGTGCGTGCGGGACGCACAATAGATTGGATTGGGCAGCGAATAGCAAAGAGAGCCGCGTCCTGGGTAGAGAATAACACACTCGAGGATAGTGTCGAAACTAAAGACGCGGCAACGCCCTGGTGGCAAGAGCTACAGCGATGTACAGAAGGCGACCGGACACCGTCGCGAGACGAAGGCTGGAATCATCCTGTAGCTGGTACGTGATCTTCTCATATACACGTCAGTTTCTCAATTCCAGGTCTCAGTCGTTTTGGCGGTTTCGACACTCGCACCGAATCCTCTACAGGCTGTAACCGAGTTGCAGTCTAGACATATCGACTTACCTTCATGGGTAGACTCTTCTAGACTGCGTCACACTCTCATTATTCACCCGCCCAACTCTCCTCTCAATTCTGACGAGTGGGTTGTTTTGCATTTACCCCTTGCGCTTTTTAACCAATATATGGATGTAGGGCCTTAGCTCTTTTTAATGCAACAAAAAAGCAGTATGGACTACACACGCATCTTCTCTCTTTGACTCTGTCACATCCAGACACGCCTATGTCAGTCTCTCCCCTTCTTCCCGAACTTCCCCCTACGCCCATGCCCGATATAGCTTTCTCCAAACCTATCCCAGGAGGAACACACCACCTCAACTTAATAGAACCAGACATAGCTCAGTTTTCTCGTTTTGTGCGCGAATTTGTAACAATGAGCCTAGTGCCTTGGATGGAGCGCTGTGTGTTAGATTGGAATGAAGCCGTACGTATCAGTGATAGCAACTAACCAAGCATTCACTCATCAACTCATCATCCATGATGTTTAAGTACTCCTCAACTCGAAGGCTGCCTTCGAGACTCTTCTCATCAACTAGACGATTATTCGGAGGTTCAAGTGGTCCTAATCATATACCAACTCCTGCCCCGACTAACCCCCATCCCAATGCCGTATCTTACCCTACCTCGCCCACTTCCTCCGAACCTCCACCCCAGCAACGTCGCCTTGCCGAATTCGCCACCTTTTTGGGTGATATTAAACTTGCCATTTCTGTATGGGAATCTCTTCGAAAGGAGGGCCGTGGTGGTTCTGTATGTGTTTTTACTTATCTTTGGTAATCAATGGTCATTGACTCTGAATATTAGGAAGTTCTTCCCCTTCTCCTCGCCCCGTCCCCAATCTTGGCCGCTCATGCTACGTATGCCCTTTCTACCTTGCAGGCATCGAGTTCAGCTCCGTCAGTACAACTTCGTGCGCTAATTTACGCGGTTCGCTGGGCAGTGGGTGTTAGAGACTTACAAAGTCTCGGAGGTGAGCGATGGTTAGACATGGCAGCTGGCTCTGTGAGTGACCTTCGCCTCCTTGCATTTGTGCTTTGTCTAACCTTAATTATATCCATAAGACAGAAGAGCCACCTCCAGCGGTGTTACTGGCTCATGCAGCGCTCCTTAGCGCTCGCAAAGGTGCCATACGACGCGCCGCAATGTGGTATGTATTTGCTGCTCACAGGTTAGAAAAATGTGGAATTGTGAGAAAAATAAATATTATCGCGCAACCATGTCATTTAGACTTCCCTTTGTTAGAAACCTCTGACTGTGCATTTCCTCCGGAAGGCTCATGAACTATATCAATTCAGACCGCCAAAAAACCTGTCTCCGTCGTTTGAGGATGTTGGATTTCGCAAAGATGTGGAAGGCTTTGACGCCATTTTACCTAGCATTGAATATTCCCTAGGTAAGCTTGTGAACTCTATGCTGTTGCAATCAAAGTTGACATTAGAACATAGGACGTTTAATGTATACAAGTGGGGACACCGAGGGCGCTCTTCGATATTTTTTGGGTTTGTTGAAAGGGTCTTCCCTTCGGAGTCACCAAGAGCAGGAACTTATTGAAACAGATCCCTTGTACATTGGTGATTTCAAAGTGGCCTTTGAGGTTTGTTCGCTCGATAAAGCCGACTAACCTCTCACTGACAAGGATGTTCCATAGCATTTGACCTCTACCTTGGGCGAAAAAGCATTTCCTGCGGACCTTAAGCCTCCATTCTCGCTTTCAAGCCCAGTTGAAACCAAACTGCGACTTGCTTGCCAAGGTGAACTCGACATGGACAACGTGTGGTGGGAAGCCTTCGAAGCTACGTGGTCGCAATTTCGGAAAGCTCAAGGCAAAGCAAACCTGGAGGAAAATGGGAAGGCGTTGGTTGGAGGTTAGTGATTTGTCTTTTGATAGATATTCCACTCACATAACCGTCAAAAGAGCAGTGCTGGGTTGATGTGATGCTCAGAAATCCCCTAGATGTAGAGATCAACCTAGCCAACTTGACTGTCAATGCCCATACCACTACCAAAGCGTCCGATGATATTGAAATAGAGGTCATTGATAACATTTACCTTCAGCCGAAGGAGAGCCGGGTCGTGAGTCTGTCCTTTCTTCTTTTCAAAACATTCCTGTTCACCCTAACGACGTTGGCGTCAGGTTCCGGTGTCTATTGTCGCACATCAGCCCACTTTATTGAAAATAACTCATTTAACTTATTCGTTTCTTTCATTGCTACCTGTTTCGGAATCACTCGCTATTCGTGGCCCTCGGCTTCACCAGACTGCAGCCCAAAGGCAGGGCGTAATTTACGGTCCCGATGCTGTTCTCACTGTCAATGTTGAGAAAGGTGGAAGTCGGTTGGATCTATCGCTCTCAAGACCCGACGAAGATCTTCGGCAACTCGTTCTTGGTTCTGGCGAGTGCATAGATTTGAACCTCAATTTGCGAAATACAGGAAGGGGTAATATCGATGATATTTGGATTATTCACAGCTCTTCCGTGTGGTTTGACCTTGAGGGCCGGGGTAAGAGTCTTCTAGACTGTGTAGTAAACACGACTGACGGTTGTGGTCTAGGCTCACGTCCTCCGACACCTACCCGAAAAGAAGTTTTGCGATCAGATAACTCTCTTGCAAACACTTCCCCTATAGCCCTTCCTCTCGAGTCCCTTCATGGTTCTCCCACCTTAGCTCCCGATGAATCATTAAACATTAATTTAGTCCTTCATGCGGAACAAGCTGGAACTCAGGAACTTGCTGTGCTCCTTGTATTTCGCGAGGTTAGTAGACTGTCTGGAGGGCGTTCATTTTATTAAGAATGCATTATACAGTCCAGTAATCCTGTCTTCAACTCGAGCAGGTTGCACTACTCGTTTAAAGTAGATCCTGTCTTGGACGTCAGGGCATCTGCCAGGCCTAGTGCGAGCTCTTCAATTTCATACATTGTCGACGTCGAGGTGAGTGAAGCGCATATATATATATTGACTGTCGCTTCCAATAGGATATTCTAGCTTGAGAATACCAGCGAATCGTCCGACCTGAGAATCTCTCAGGTTACAACTGCCAGTGCAAATTGGTCCTGCAAAAGCAAGGTCCCTCAGCCATTGTTAGCCATCCCAGTTTACTCCCATTCACGTCTCTCATATGATTTGTTAGAACACACCTGTCGCATCTTCCTCCACGCCAAACAGGCCGAATATTCCTCCAAGCCACGCCGTGGGACGAGGGTTCAGGGTCAATTGAAACCAACAACTTTGTGATTCGTCAGCTTGGTGATCTACTCGAGGGACGTCCAGTTAATGTGTCAGATCCTCCCCCGTTGGATGTGTTGTTCAGCCACGTTACAGAGGTTTGTCGTCCCTCTTTCCTCGGTTAGCTGGGCTCTGATGCAGTGTCCTAGGCTGAAGAACATCTCTCCACCTGCAGTCCCTGCAATGCAAAACTAATAGAGTCGTCATGGCGCAATTACATGAGTAATTTGTTGCTCGACCAATTCTCCCAACTACCACCCAGCACTTTGTCACAAATATTTCCTCTTCGGAATCCACACGCACTGGACGCCATTGTGTTCTGGGAAATACCCTCGGAAGGACGACGGGGGTATGTTACTATTCCAGGACTTCTCCTGGGGGCATCGCATGCCTCGCTGGACGAAATCATACAACGGTCAGAGACCGCAAAGGTGAAACGGACCATGTATGCGGAGACAACGCGAGAGAAGCAGGAGATTTTGGAGGCTGTGAGAGCATCCGAGTGGAATGCCGAGATGGATCCTACCGTCGTGCGTGTAGTCTCCGAGCCCAGGCTTGAGCACGACTTTTCGCAAGGGTACGCGTCAGGTGGGTTATTTTCATTACGTTATGCTAACGTAGAGTCAAAACAGACACTGTTTCGTCCCTGTAACGTTCAAGATCAGCAACTTTTCACTGACGAACCCCACGCGGTTTGTCCTTCGATTGCAATCTGTTGACTCCTTTCAATCTTCGGAAGCGTAGGTGGTTCGCCGTTTCATGATCTTAATCTCTAAAGATCATCTTTCATAGACAACATCTGCCGCCTAGCTATACCGGTTCTCTGACGCGTCGGGGGACATTGGAACCCTTGTCGACTGTAGAGGTCAAGGCAAAAATGTGGGTATCGCGCCCTGGGATTTATGGCCTAAGCGGGTGGCGATTAGAAACGGAAGTTGGGCAGGTCTCAGGTGAGCCGTGGCGCACTCGTTCAACCTTCAGCCAAGGTCCCCCCGCAGGCGAGGAAAGTGTTGTGACCGTAGTACAACTACTATCTTGATATAATTACAGTATCCCAAAGTCGAAGAAAAATATTGAGAAACTAAGTACATGGTACATAGGGCATTGGTCTCTCGGTGTACAGTGCAAGGGCGGTGGTGACACCAGGGCTGAACGAGCCCGAACTTTGCCTTTCATTTCTTTGCCTCCTTCTTCTCCTTCTCCGCTTTAAGCCTGAGTTTCTTGACCTTGGCATTGAAGTACGTCTGTGGGCAGAGAGAATTACAGGTTGGCAGCACGAATGCATCATGAAATGTATACGCACTCCCAGAACGAACGACACCAAGTTGAAGAAAGGTACCCAGAGCTGCCGAACAAGGTGAGTGATAGCATCTAGATGGAGAGAGCAACGTCGACGGACCTCTTGTGCTAGGTACTTCTGGGCAAAGACTGTCGCAACAGGGGAAGTCATCCATGTTATCTAGAAACGGAGCACACCAAAACAGGTCATATTCCGCCCCCATGCCCGCAGTGACGAGAACTTACCCTCATGACGGCCATGAAGCCAGCCCTGATGGTCTGCTTGATTTCACCTACAGACTTCGCACCCCCAATGAGAGCCATGCAAGTCAAGTACACTGTAGAAGACCCCCAACGCATGCCGTCAGTGCCCGATTCACTTCACGGGTCAGCAAACCCGAAAACGAAAAAATAAAAGATATAAAAAAGATATATAAAAAAAGAGAGAGAAAGCAAAACTGCAGCCGCGGATTATTCGAGTTTAAAAAATAACGCGCGTTGGCGACGCACCGACTGTCTGAATCGGCGCGACGAGGAGGTTGCTCGCGAGGACCTGCGCGAACCTGCGCCCCGCGAGCGTGCTCTGCAGCCGGCCTACGAGGACGTGCCCCAACGGCGCGGAGACGCAGAAGCCGTACACGGCCATCTTGAGCGCACGCGCGTCGATCTTCATGGCGACGAGTGCATCGCTGAGGGGGCCGGCAGACTTTGTGTTGGGGGAACGCGAGGGCACACCGGCGATGTGTGAGGCAAGGATTTCCTGCACGAAGGACAAGACACCTGTGTGTGTGAAGTGAGGTGAGTGCGGGGCGTGTGAGGCGTGTGGGCTAGTGGGCGGGCAAAGACAGACCTGCCGTGATAGCTTTGGTGCGCAACGGGTGCGACGTGAGCTGTGCGGTGTAGCGCTGTAAGAGTTGTGGCTTTGCAGTGCTCATGAGTGCGCAGAGTTTGGCCGCCGGTCCGGTACTCTAGCGCCGGATGGGCTCACAAAAAAATAACATGCATAATAACCAAGATTACAAAATGCTAATGCATAAAACCGTATAAGTAGTATACTCTATATTTTGGTCTACTTCTTCACCCTTTAGAAGAGTCGTCAGCAGTATGGCAACACATGGCAAAGGGACCCGTACCAAGCTTTGACATAGTCAGCTAATGAGACCATGCAAATGGTCTGCCAGATGCCCAGACCAATACGCGGTGTGACACCTCTGTATAGACCTTTTATGCCGTTCTCGCGGTATACAAATGCGAGCGTGTTCAGAACAGTGAGTTTTGCCGGTCGGTTGGCGTGCGAGACAGCCTGCTTTGACATGGACTGCATCTGCGGTCAAGAGTCAGCACTGGATGTGAGACGGTGTTTCATTCAGTACCTCAACACGGACGACTTCAATAGGCTGATTCCAGGTTGCAAGGGCGCCACCTGAAACGGGAGGAATGAGCAAGAAGTTGGAAAGAAGGCGATGGACCCACCGATTGCCGAACTGAGGATTTTGTCGAAAGCTCCCAAGGTCTCTCCGTGCTGCTTGCCACGAGCTGAGCGAATCATGTCTTCGGCCAAGCGAGCGAAACCCATCCTGCACGATACCTTTGAGCAACCACAGTCAAAGAAATGCATACCTGCATACCTGGATCCCCAGTTGGTGCATTGGCGGACTGCCACAGCATTGACACCCTTATTGATGCCCTTGAGACCCTCCCGGCGGTAAATATCAGCGAAGAGTGCCCAAGTAGAGGGAGGCTTAACGCCCGAGGCGGCCTGCTTGTGACGCGTGATCTCGGCGGTTTTCATGGTCGTGCAGAAGCCTGGGGGGAGCATCAAGCGCGAAAACCAACGGAAGGAGTATGAACGCACCCATGGTGGCATATGCCTGGGTGATGCCCCCGGCCATACCACCTAGTAAGCCCGCTGCGCCAGCATTAATTCCCACCTTTGTCGCTGCCGTCTCAACCTCTGAGGCAGTGAACAAGAGAACACCTCCTTTTGTGGAGGCTTCGATCCACGCCTAGCTAGCTTTATGAGAGGGACGAGCATTGCGAGGGGCAGGCGACGCACCCATGGAATGAGACCCTGGTAGAAACCAAGGACACCGCCGCGACTCCAGATGGTGCGGAAGGCTTGGAACATGGTCTCGGAGCGGTTAGCTGCCATTTGGGTCTTCAGGACCTCGAGAGGCTGGCCTAGCGTAGTGACCTGAGTAGCGTTAATACAAACGAGGTGTGATTAGCACTTTAAGCAGACATGCCTCCTGTACAGGACATCAGTATGATGTGCGCGCGAGAAACAAAGGAAACATGTACGCACAAACTACATGGAACAGGTAGTAGGGTTCGTTCCGTCAATCAACAACAGCAAGGAACACTAAAGAATCCACACCATGTTCATGATAGCACCTGTTGTTCAAGATCAGCAGCATGCTCAGGAATACCTGTCACGAGCCGCGCGCACCGACAGCAATATTGGACCAGTTCACGCCTTTCTGGCCTGGTTCTCTCTGGATGGGGGCCATGGCTGCGATGAGGAAAGAGCGAGTGGGAAGGAGGGTATATGCGGGGGAGCCAGCACAGGACAGCAGGCTGTTTTTATACTCGAGAGCCGGTGCTCGATGGCAATGGGGATATCTAGGGTGCCTGAGCTGAGTTCCTACGTTGCTTGGGCGTCTAAATTGACCACAAATAACCAGTCTTTGCTGGCAGCCCCAGCCTGAAACATACACCAATCCTCTTACGTGCACCCTATGTTACGATACATATGAGCGACTTTCTTAGTCGTCCCACCGTCAAATCATCAGCCCACTCCGCTTGTAGTAGTGTCGGCTAATTTGAATCTTACCAGATTCAGCATTGATGTTTCCTTGCCGAACATCAATGCTTATTCTGCTGTGTTGAATGGCCGTCTTGAAGTTATAGTATTTGGACTTTTTCTTTAGTAGAATAACCGCATTTGGTTCCACTGTTGAATTATCGGGCTAAATCGAATACGTTTGTACGAGAATATGCATTGATATTTCCTTGTCGGTCTCTCACTTAAAAGTCTCGGACACAGCCCTATGCAAACAATGCCGCCAGCCGGAGACCGTAGTGCACTACCTCAAATACTGCAAACCACAAGGCAGGAAAGGCCAGCCACTACATTCATCGGCTGTTGGGCGACCCCAAGAGCATCCCCGCTACCCTGCACTATATACAATCCACACGCCGCTTCGACAAATACACTGACGTAGCACCCCCCAGCCAATGACCAAACCATAAACACCTTCTACTCGCTGGTCCCCCTAACTGTGAGGGATTGGCCCTCTTGTGCCTCCCAGGCCAATAATCATACACCCCAGTCCTTCTGATATGTTCTCCCCCTTTTGATACTTAGACACTGCCATAGCCAATGTACCTTGTAGTAACCATAAGAGCCTAGTGCTTAGAGCACTATAATTGATCTCTCTCTCTCTCAGTATCTCAATCTTCAACCCCAAGGACCTCAAGAAACATGGCTTTGAAGATGCTATATTTTTGATAGGATAACCGCGATTGGTCAACCGCGATTGGTCCACCGTTGAATCACTCCATGTCTGGATTTCAATCGGTTTATATGAGAATAAGCATTGATGAATCCTTGTTGAACGACCAATTGCAAAACAAAACATACATTTGAAGCTAGCACATCCTGATGTTTCCGTGTCAAATATTCGAGACATGGTAAAAATGGAAGGTGGTCGGAGGTAGAAGCTACGCCAGGCAGTCGGGCGCAAGTCGGCAAGCCTTCGTCATCCGAGAGGAGGGCTCCCGCGGCCCACGACCTCA
>QLPG01032482.1:0-12268 GCA_003314385.1 Gomphus sp. MG54 | reverse complement strand
TAGAGTAATTGCTCGGTCGGCATTGCCGGCGGATGGGTCTCGGTACGTGGACTTGACATGACAACACAAAAGCTACTCACTGTTATTTTGGCTATCCTAACTTCAAGAATGGAAGGTCCCAGGTGGAATAAAGCCTCTGCACATGTGATGGAGGTTTCAGCTCAGATGAATCTTGTGTAGGGTGCAAACTTGCATCTCACCCCTGAGAGACCAATCTCAATATATTGTAATTATATATCTATTTTAGTATCATTCTGTGCGCTTTTAAATTCTGAATTTTTCTCACATTTATTTGTATTTTTACCCTCAATATTGAGGGAGTTATTCATTCTTTCCTATGTACGCTACTTATAGGTGCTTGTCCATGCACGACGCGATATGCATGGCTGGCTCCCTGGATTGGGACCCGCAGCCTGGCTCAAACCTTTGATAGGGTCAAGGGCCGGTTGCAGGGTATATGCAGGTGAAACACAACCCGCGCATGCCTCCCTCCTCAGTTGTTGACTACACTGAGGAGGTGAGTTGTATAATATATTGTACAAGCCTTTAAGGCTAATTTCTTTCTATTCTTTTTGTAAGAGAAAATAAATAGGTATATTTTCTGAATATACAAATAGTTGTTGACTACACTGAGGAGATAAAATAAATAGATTGCCTATAAATTCTTCAATCCTACTGCAATTTGCTCATAATCTCATCATCTTGAGATTCTGAGAACAATACCTTGAATGAAAGATAGAGATCTGTTCTGGTACTAGAAGTATATGTAGTATGCAAGCCCATCCATTTCTATCCTGGGGAAAACTGTCAAATGAGTAGTGCAGAATATTTGGTTTATATTTGAGATTGACAACTTTGGGGGTCACATTAAGATATCTTGATGTTTTCATTTAAAAGCCTCGATGGCGTGTTTATCTTTGAGAGCACAATTTCTTAGTGATATATCCTCGATATGAGTGTGTGTGTGTGGTGGGCTTGGGGGATGTTGGAAGAGCAAAATATTGGAGAAGGTTGATGGAGAGCTGCAGATAACTACAGGAATGACTTAACTATGTATCGTGAAATGGGGTGTCAGAAGTCAGCGGGCATTGCACAGCAACCAAGCTTAAAGAGGAGTGAAATTGATGTTTTGAAGTGCAGAATGGCACTATAGACTTATATGTGTTGCACTAGCAAAAACAATCAAAAAACTATACTATCTAGCACATCATGGTGACGCTTCTGGTGAAAAAGCTCACATTCACAACAATGTGCAACTTGATAACTTGCTTGATTTCCAAGCCTTTGGCTCTCCTTGATACTCCAGCTGAGGCTGGACTGAGTCCATAAGAAACATTTAGTATATATTTGCTTATTTCTGTAAAACTCTTGGACCAATTGATTGCCTTAAGAAAGAGCCTACATAAGATAAAATTCAGTGGCTTCTTTAGTATAAATTACAGTAATCACAGTATAATCACAAACAACCATTTACATCAAATGATAAGTCTGCACAATCATAATTATATATATTCTAGGATGACATCATGAGCTCCCAGTGAATACTCATAGTACTCCTGGTTCTCTGATTTATGAACATCAATGTCCTGGTCAATCGCTATATTGTTTCAACAGCATCTGCAAATAGGGAATGGCATGGGTCACCCACAGGTCAAATGTGGGTGACCCACACCTGACCCATGGGAAACCCGAACCCGTCAACCCATGAGTTTTTTCCCATGGGTTGACAGGTCTCAGGTGCACACTGCACCTGCACGCAATACGTTGCATACGTCACATATGTGGCAGCATGTGCATGTATGGGTGTTGCGTATGTTGTGTTCATCATGGCATGTGTGCATACGTCACGTATGTCATGTACATAGCGGCACATGTGCATACGGGCATTGTGTACGTCGTGTTCATCGCAGTGCATGCATGTACATTGTATACATGGCGTACATGGTGGCGTGTGCACATACAGGCGTTGCATATATCGCATTTGTCACGGGATGTGTGCATATGTCATGTACATCATGTTCATCGTGGCACATGCGCATACGTCGCATATGTCACATACGTGGTGGCATGTGCACGTACAGGTGTTGCATACATCACGTTCATCGTGGCACATGTGTGTACATTGTGTACGTCATGTTTGTGGTGTCACATGCACATACAGCACGTTTATCGCATTTGGGGGATCATATTTGTGTCATCATGTGCGTGTCAGGCTTTGGATACTGATGGACTTTGGGACTGCTGAAAGGTCAGGTGGACAATAGCTAAGTCCTGCAGGCCAAGAGTAGTGGTGTTGGCTTCAACATACTCATGCATTGTACCCTACTTGCCATGCATGCCACCGATTTGCAACAGACAGATACTCAGAAGGATGCTGCTGATGCCTACCCGAGTAGAGGACTTAACAGAGGGGAAGAAGGTAGAAGGGCCTAAGCCTAGTCGATACCCAGAATGAGGAGATATGTACATGCATATCCTACTTATATAGGTTAAGAAGTGACATGTAGAATAAGGAATGTGGAACAATAAGGTATGCAGAGCATGTGGTTATTGTCCACAATGAGTAAATTTAGAATGAAGGAATGTAAAATGGGGATAGAACAATAAAGGATAGAATAATAGAAATGTGGCCAAGGATAGGACAATAGGAAGTGCCCAACTATAAAACAATGGCTGTGTCCAAGGATAAAACAAGGACAGAAAATCCCGAGGTGAGACAGACCGAAGGGTGAGGAGTAGACATGTGGGTGGCAGATGTACCGAGCTGAGACTGGCATACCAAGTGATATGCATGCAGTGTGGACACTTGGATGTGGACATAGGATGACTGCTCGGTCAGCACTGCCAAAATCATGGGTCTTGGTACATGTACTTGACAGTGCACGTACGTGTAAGTCGCATTCATGTTGGAGTTGATGCCCCAGGTTGGGCCTAGGTCACAGGTGCTCGTGGCTTGACCTGCACCCACAACCAAGGACACCCAACCTGGTGACCCATGTGGGTTGGCCTGACCCATGCATTTCCCTATCTGCAAACAAAATTGAATCATCACAGAAAATAGAACAACCCACCACAGCTGAAATAACGAATAAACCTTACCCGAATTTTACGATCCTGCTGGAGCCATGTTCTCTATCTCTCCCAAACTCCTCCCAGCCCATGGATACTCATTTAGGTCAATGCAATCTGTATTGGAAGCAGGGAGATCCTTGAGCTCAATTTCATTCGATGAGGGGAATCCAGTATCGATTGACTCACTGATATTCCGGTCACCGAATTCTTCCATAATGGCATTATGCATCCATTGTGTAGCTGCATGGAAGCTGCCAATGGGATGAGAGGAAGAGTAGGTGGTGCCATTAAGATGGGAGTGCTTCTGTTGGAGGTCCAAATGAATTCGACAGATGATAATGGTAGACAGGCTATATGAGGTATCAGTCAAGTTACCCAAATAGTCATATTTCAGGGTTCTTACCTGTCCTGCAGAGGATTAAGAATTTGGCCAAGAGTAGGCTATTGACATTTTGTTAATTTGTTATTTGCACCTGTTATATCCAATGAAGCATTTACTCTTAAGACATGTTATAATCACTACTCAGTCAACAACATTATGGAAGATTTTATTGAGAAATACCCTATTTAGGATGGTTGCTGTTAAGGTTATTGTGAGCACAAACCTGACTGTGGATAAGATGTGGATTTGGAATAACAATTAAAAATTAGATACCCATATCATAGTACACCTTTGTAATAATTAGTCACAATGTATTATACTGCTGAGATACATACTTTGCTCAATGAACACCTGAGTTAGTGACTTGGTGTGCAATTCTCTCAACTCTCTCAACTCCTTCAAGTGTCCCAGGGAGTTGGAAAGCGTCACTGCAACGACAACTGTGTTGAAAAGGATGAGTATGGAATCTTCAATAGTGTTCACTAGACAATGTATAAGCAGTAACACAAAATTGAAACAGAGGAAGCTTCACGTCTGAAAATCATGTGAATAGACATGCGATGTGAAGGAATACAACCAACATAACTAACTCACAAGTGACTCTTGTTCAGGTCCACCTCAGTTGGTGCACAGTTGTTTATTTTAACTATGCAGTGCAGATCAAGTTTTATAAGTTTTATTAGTCATCACAAAGTGAGAGCATGCAATACATACCAAGTAACACCCAGTAATGCCAATAAGTAAAAGACCAAGCACCAAAGTAGCCAGTATCTTAAGCTTCGAAATGGCATATGTCCGTGCTACTAAAAGCCCTGGTAGAATAGATCAATAAATTTGCGAATGGAAAATTAGAGCCATTGTCACCTTGGATTCCAAGAAGTGCTAGAATACCAACACTATCACTAAAATAAACTAAGTCATTACATGCACTGTGTTGATATTAGATTCTGTGTTAAACATCATCAGGGTCTTACTGGACAGGTATGAATGTGAACTCTTTGCAAACCATGGCATAGAACTACTCACCTTGATGGATAAATTTGGGATGAAAATCATAATTATTGAGAGGATCATGAAGAGGATGACCTGTGGATAGCGAGCCAAAATATACAGGACTGATCCTAATCTAAGCTTCTTCCTCCAGATATGTTTTCTCTCATAATGGAATGTGAGGAGTGGTCATAAACCAAGAGTGCTATTCCAAATAGTGAGATCAAAACGAGGTCCACATAGAATTACTACTGAGCTTACTCAATGCAGCAATCGTAGAATATTCCACAGCGAAACTGTCCAGATTATCAATTTCCTTGAAACTGAACAGTCTAGGGTACTCACACATCTGTCTCCTCCTGGATTAAGACTCAATTACTCCCTCGAGAGGACATTTGGTGAGTGAATGTTGAGAAGGACCAGATCATGTGTTGGAATAAGAGGCTGATGGACAGAGGCAGAAAGTCCAAGCTTTATGAGAGTCATGGCTGGGTGCCAGGAATGGATGTTATTGCAATCCATGTGGATAGTGTTCCTGGCATGGTCTCGCTTGATGACAAATGATATGTAGAGGCAGGAATGTAATGGACTCCATCCATGAAACATGATATCAAGTACTGGAGATAGCCTTACAACAAACAGTGATTCCTCTGCATCGTGCCAGAGCACCTATCTCAACCTAATAACCTTAAACTACCTTCAGGAGCAAGATGTTGTAGGAATTGAGGATATGACTCCTTGAATGTGTATGGACTCCTCCACCTAACATTGAACAAAAAGTGAAATATCAGAAGATGGGAGAAGCTTGAACCATCTGCTACTAACAAACCAGTGGCACTCAATCTGTAGTCATAGCTGCATACCTGAGTTCACCGGTCAATTCAACTCACCTCATCCTAGTGGATTGTGATAGATGTCTGAAGGAGTAATCCAAACAAAAGTTTCATCAATTGGTTGGCACCTCACCACATTGGTTTCAAGTAACTTCTCCATCTTGTGGTTAAGCTTGGTCTGACTGAATATACATTTGTTCTAGGAACATAGTGTATATATTTCAATCTCTTGACCAGAGCTGAGGCATGCACTTACCTCAAGCATCTCATGCCATGATATAGGACCTTTTGTTGGGGATTGGGGGAGAGAGTTGATACATGTCGAGCGAATTGTAATATGGTTTTCTTCAATAGGGTGTTCTCGAAAGATATTTGAGGTTGTTTTCTTGCATGAGGTTAAAGATTAGAACTTAGTAACGATGAGGAAGTTCCTGTTCTTGCTGGATTTATGTGGGGTTCGAAACCCACCAACCATGATGAATGCTTTCTTGGTTGTCGGTATGGAAAGGTACAAGTGCTTCCAGCAGGTGGCAAGGTCAAAGTTGTTGTGACGAGGGGCAGAAGGAATGGGGTGAGATGCAAGGGAGAGGGACAGGATTAGCAGAAGAAAAGAATACAATGGATACAAGGATGGACTTATGCGATATAGAACGACACAAGACCGTACCGGGACACATACACATTGTTTTTGAGGGAGACATGACAAGAAGTTAGGGATTTCTGACTGGGACAGGATCTAGGAGATGGTACTCACCAACGAGGACAAAGATTTGCATGTACAGCATAGTTCAGTAGGAAGTGTAGTCGATGATGTGGAAGGGCAATCAGAAAGTAGGGCAGCAACCCTGTATCAGGGTCCAGAGTGCCATTGCCACATTAGGAAGGTCTTGCCTTATTGCAGTACAATTCATCTACACATAAAAAGCTAGATAGTTATGAGAATATAGATAACTTTTCAATCCCACCTACTTCTCGATCAATTGAGACTTCAACTCAGCATATATTCTAACTAATAAAAGTCAGCTAGGGCGGGTATAGCAGAGGGGTCTGAGGTTGCTGGAGATGGCACCCCTGGTTGTCAAGGTCTGAATGGTCCAGAATGCAATGTAGCTGAGGCATGTGCATGGCACGAGCACCTTCACAACCTCTGTCAATGGGCAAAGAGGCATTTGAAAGGGGGTGGTTCAAGCTCATGTCCTGGTGCTACAAGTCTGTACTACTTTTCGATGCACTGTTCGATGTGCACTGTGTGGAGACTCCTCCACTCACCCAGCATGGTGAGTTACAGTCGATTGTTTGTCAGCATGGTGGTGTGCAATGGTGGTTGACAGATATCTATCAGGTGGGTGCGTACCTATTCGGTTAAGACAGAATGAATATGGGTTTCAATGTGGGCAGAGCAATTAACTGCACAATGTGAAGGTGGTCGACTTGTGATTGCAGGGAATTGTAGTGGCCGTTGCAAGTAGTGAACTGAGTGTGCAACACTTGTGGGTGCAGGGACCCATAGAGTCAGTTGACTTGTGAGTGCGATGAGTGTGGGGAATTGTATGTACTATAGATACGAGTTTGCAAGAGCGATTTGGTAACGTGGTCAATCCTGCCATTTTGCTGGTGCCAGATACTTGAAGCGTGGTGTCAATGTGGATGTACACATGAGACAATAGATTTCACCTTGCCTACTGACCCGAATTTGTTAGAACCAGGGACTATTGAGTCACTTTATATATATATTCAACATTCACACTGCAATATCTCCCCCAGCTATTCCCAGATCAGAACGCAACTTCACACTGAAGTTATATACATCATGAGGAACCTACAATAATATTTCCATGATTTTAGGAGTGGGTTTTACCCCACACTCTCTACCCAGCCCCATACCTACCCCAAGGGCCGGCTCACCTCATCTGGACACGTTGGGAAGGAGATACACTGGCATGTGGTCTTTCATTCAGTTTACTTTCATTATATTCTATTTCCATATTCCCCCTGTGTAGTTTTCATCCTATATCATTTCCACCGCATATATGCAGGTGTACCGTGTGCACGGCCACATTAGGCCAGCTTCTAAAATTCACTCCATGAAGTTTTCATCTTACCAATCACTTTCCATTTCATATAAATACAAGACATATTTACAGTAGAATAGTAACCAAAAACAAGGAATTATAACTATATCTGTTCCCCCCATAACACTAGCCATTAGGCTACACTTGAATATCTTTGCCTTGCGCTGAACCGAAGGTTAAGCGTCGAGCGCACTTTCCTATCTTGGACTAGAACAACACAAACTTGTCGTACAGCAAGGCTGGGTCACAGTTGGATTTCCAACATCATACTGTTATATTATACCACTACATATTATATCTAACTTGTGGGAGGACCACAAATCGCTAAACTGGCACTTTGGCACCCAGGCCATATTCCTGGTACAGCACCTAAGTGGAGAGTAAACCTGGGACTCAGCTCCCAGTAGAACAACTATAGAATAGAATTTCCCCAATAGATAAATACATCTAAAATCCTAGTAAAATCTGGGAGATTATTATCCTATTTGTCCCACTGACTCTCCAATATAATAGCATGGGAAAACCCCAGGAAACCCTATCTGCCATACCTAACTACAGAATTTCAGTGTTATGTTGCTAATGAGTTGGAGATGGAATAGTACTTTGAAACTCCCTAACTTTTTAATATAGATGTATTGTAAAAACAACTTGGAATCACACTTTGCTCCTGTCTATCAGTCTTAAAGGAGGGAAATTCAAGTTTATTATTGTGGTCTACATAAATTGACAGAAAAGTCTCTATAAATCGGTACTCTACACTCCAGGCTCTTAATCTTGTCACATACAGTTCCTGCTTTAACATCCAACATTTAACATTCATCAGCTACCCCACATAGGATATAAGACAAGTTTCTCAATGAACCTTCTTTCTAATCCATATCTCCCACACTGTCCATATATATTACTATAACTCTCGCATACATCTCAAGAGAATGAGACACTTGTACACCTGTCATGACTAATCTACCCAATCAGAGTTAGGATAAAAAGAAAGATATTACATGAGGATTGCTTGCTATCCCAACACTCCCCCCACCTCAGCTTGCTGGTCATCATTATCATATGATTACGACCATGTCGATACTAACACTTATGTTTTCTTTGTCCTGATCGACAGGTCGTCTTTGATATATAACCATGTCTTGCTTATACCTAGCTCTGCCATTGTGAGAAAGTGCTCTTCAATGGCAGGAAAAAGGGCACCAATCCCACCAATTTTCTCATAAAATATAATGGTCAATACACACCCGGGTGATGCTTGAATTTCAAATTTGAAAAGCTGTAATTGAATGCCCCCACCATTGTCATCCACCATGCCATTTCTCAACCAGACATCAACATAATACTTGGGTGCTAGCTTCTCTCAGGATTGGGTTCAATATCATGATACTGATATTTAAGAATGTCATGGTCAAAAATTTTCAGAATTCTCCTATGGAGATTGGTGCCAATGGATCGTGATCAGCTCTATGTCTTAGCTTTGTGGGATAGACAAGGAGCCGAACAAATGGGTGATCATGAGTCAGGGAAAGGGATTGAGTGGGCTCTTCCTCAGGGGTGGTAATGACACTTCAACCTTGTTTTATTTTTATTTTATTCATTTTTGTTCTTCATACTTCCATCAATATCCCAAGAGATTGTCAGTGTTATTCACAGGGAGTGATATCATGCAGGTGATGGCAAAAATGCTACTCACTGTTATTTTGGCCATGAAACTGGAAGAATGGAACATCCTGGGTGGAATAAAGCCTCTGCCCCTGCGATGGAGATTTCAGCTCAGATTTATTTCTTGAGATTCTGAGAAAAATACCTTGAATGAAAGATATGGATCCATTCTGGTACTAGGAGTCTACGTAGTATGGAAGCCCATCCATTTCATATCCTTGGCAGAACTGTCAAATGAATAGCACAGAATATTTGGTTGATATTTGAGATTGGCATCCATTTTTTGATATCTGTCAAGCTTTGGTTACTGACGGACTTTGGTACTACTGAGGGGTGTTGTCGAAGTATCAGGCAGACTATGGCCAAGTCCTGCAGGCCAAGAGTAGTGGCATTGGCTTCAACATACTCATGTATTGTGCCCTACTTGCCGTGCCTGCTACTGGTTTTGCAACAGGCAGGTACTCGGGGGGATGCTGGTGATGCCGGCCCGAGTCGAGGACTTTACAGAGGAGAAGAAGGTAGAAGGGCCTAAGCCTAGTCAATACCCAGAATGAGGAAATATGTACATGCATGTCCTACTTATATAGGTCAAGAAGCGACATGTGGAATAAGGAATGTGGGACAACAAGGTATGCAGAGCATGTGGTTATTGTCCACAATGGATAAAATTAGAATGAAGGGATGCAAAATGGGGATAAAACAATAAGGGATAAGATAATAGTGGAGTGGCCAAGGATAGGACAATAGGGAGTGGCTGAGTATAAAATAATGGAATCGTGACTGAGGATAATACAAGGACAGGAGGTCCTTGTTGGGTGCAAACTAGCATCTCACCCCTGAGAGACCAACCTCAATATATTGTAATATTATATCGATTTCAGTATCATTCAGTGCGCTTTTAAACTCTTAATTTTTCTCAAATTTATTTGTATTTTTACCCTTATTATTGAGGGAGTTATTCGTATTCTACTATGTACACTACTTACGGGCGCTTGTCCACGCACGACGCGACTAGTGTGGCCGGCTCCCTGGATTTGGCACCGGCAGCCTGGCTCAAACCTTCAATAGGGTCAAGGGCTGGCTGCAAGGTATATGCGGGTGAGACACAACCCGCGCAAAGCCTCCCTCCTCAGTTATTGACTATACTGAGGAGGTGAGTTGTATAGTATTATGTACAAAGCCTCAGGGCTAATTTCTCTTTTATTTCTTTTGTAAGATAAATAAATTAGGTATATTTTCCGAATATACACTCAGTTATTGACTATACTGAGGAGATAAATAAATTAGCTGCCTAAAGAATTCTTCAATCCTACTGTATTTGCTCATAATCTCATCAGTCCTGAGGGGAGATGGACTGAAGGGTAAAGACCAAGAGTGTGGATGGTGGATGTGCCGAGCCGAGACCGGTGTACCAAGTGTTATGCATGCGGTGTGGATGCCCGGTTGTGGATATAGGATGGTTTCTTGGTTGGCAATGCCAAATAAACAGGTCTCGGTATGTGTACTTGACGATGTCACATTAAGATATCTTGATGTTTTCATTTAATAGGCTCGATGGTGCCTTTATCCCTAATCTGAGTGTGCCGGTGGGGTTGTGGGGATGTTGGAAGATGGAAATCTCAGAGAAAGATGATGGAGAGCTGGAGATAGAGACAAGAAACCAACACAATGATGTAACTATCGTGAAACAGGGTGTCAGAAGTCGGCACACATTGCACAGCAACCAAGCTTAAAGCGGAGTGAAATTGATATTTCAAAGTACAAACCAGGACTGTAGGCTTATGTTATGGATTCAGATGTTGTAATGGGCACAGTAGTCTAGAGACAAGTAGCTCAGTGAAAGGGAAATTCACTGAGTACTCCTATTATCATACCTAGAGACAAGTAGCTACAGATAGAATTTAGCTTACACAGTCTCATAATAAATATAACGGTACATACCTCAGTGAAAGGGCAATTCACTGAGGTATATCTGCCTAGATATTTGGTTCTTATATTGTCTCGGTCATTGCTGACTGAGACTATTATATTCTCATCATCTTAGCTAGCAATCTCAGTCAGCAATGACTGAGATTACTAACTCCCTTAGCTTTACTAACTGGAGCATCAATGCGACCCTGCGTTCAATGCTTACTGGCATTATCCCCAACACCTCCCCTTAAGCTGAATGCAGCCCAACTAGCACATTCAAATGTAAGACCCTGTGTTGAGGGAGAGCTTTAGTGATCATGTAAGCTGCCATATCATCGATAGAAATGTAGTCTATCTGGATTAATTTTTCTTGAATGGCGTGACATATAAAATGATAGTGAATGTCAATGTGATTCATGTGTGGGTAGTACTCATCATTTTTAGTGATAGCAATGGCAGACACATTGTCAAGATGTATAGCAATTGGTTTCTTGATCGGTGGAGCAATTTTGGCTATAAATGGATATATCCATAATGCTTCCTTTCCAGCATGTATAGCTGATATGTATTTGGCCTTGGTCATTGACAACACGATGATCGGTTGTTTCTTTAAGCTCTAAGAAATAGTGCCGCCATCAATTGTGAACATGTACCCAGATATAGAGTGCCAGTGGTTCTTGTGATGCCCAATCCACATCCAAGAAGGCTTCCAAGCCTTTGTGAGATCCACCAATGACAAGTAACACATCTTTTGTCCCTTTTAGGTAGCAAAGGACTCTTTCGACTGCATCCCAGTGTGGTCTCCCAGGGTTTTGCATGAACTAAGATAAGAAAGATACCACAAATGAGATGTCCGGTCAAGTGCCTAATGCTGCATACATGAGGGAGCCTATAGCCTCCCTGTATGGAACATTGTGCATGTTGTTATATTGGTGAGGGGTGGAGGGAGATTGTAATATAGAAAGCTTATGGTGGGGGTCAAGCAGTGTTCCCAGGGGGTTTTCATTCTGTAGGTCAAACTTTTTGAGAATTTTCTTGATGTACACTACGGTTCTGGCACAAGCTGAAATTAAGCTTGCCGAACGGATAGATCTGCAACCTGAATTCAAGCTTGGCAAAGATTTTTTCAAGGTTTTTTCAAGGTACTTAGACGTTATTAAATAAGCCTTTATCCATGCCTACCTTGAAAAAACCTTGAGCCATAAGATTAATTTGAGCTGAATACCCAAGGCATTGTTAATCTAATATCCAGGTTAAATTTTCCATTAGACAATCTTGTGTCAAACTTTTGTCAAGGTAGTATAATGAGTTTTTCTATGAGAAATTCTTGCGGCTACCCAGCA
>QLPG01032442.1:0-10564 GCA_003314385.1 Gomphus sp. MG54 | reverse complement strand
TTTCTGGTTCAAAGGACCACTTTGTCCGGATTTGGAATGCCACGACAGGGAAGGTTGAGTCCATACTTGAGGGACATTCAGATACCGTGTTGTGTGTTGCTTTCTCGGCTGATGGTGCACATGTTGTGTCTGGCTCGGAAGACGGCTCAGTCCGGATATGGAATGCGACAACCGGGATAGCAGAGCATATACTCGAGGGAGATTTCTCCTGGGTGACATCCGTTGCCTTCTTGTTTGGTGGAACGCGAGTTGTCTTGGGTTCATTGTATCATTCAGTCCATATCTGGAATTTCATCAAAGGTGAATCGACTCCATTGGCCGAATCCGCATCCATCGCATTGCCAGACGGAAGTCGAGTTACCCACATCTTCCTAGGTGCATTTCAAATAGTTGCACCAGAGGAGCATCTTGTGTCCATATCTTTCAATAAGGATTGGATTCTTACAGACCTTCTGTTCGTACCTTGCTATTTCCCCCCTGATTTTCGTGGGTTTTACCAATATTCATTCTCGAATTCCAAAGCATGTTTTGGATATGACTCAGGACAGCTTGTTATTGTAGATCTTAATGGTATCCAGTCCTAATTTGCTTTCCAATAAACGATATACTGCTTAAAACATATTATTGTTTTCCTAAAAATTCTGATTACTCTAGCTTCCTCTGGGCTGTTCTCATCCTTGACTCATTTGGCATTAATTAATGTTAGAGATCCAGAACAGCACTAATATTTTCGGCCCAGGACTCCGTGGCCCACTGAAGTCAGTTCAAGAGTTTTGAACAGTCAGATCCGTGCGATATATCGCCCATAGGGACGATGCGGCTGACACAGTTGACACGCTCGCCATCCGGCTCCTCTCCTGACCAGGAAAAAGGCATTCCACGATCTGCTCAGCGTGGAGGAGAGGTCCACAAGGGACGATATGCTTGTCACTGCGGCCCTCTGTGGGTGCGTATATGCACTCTACCCTTGAGAACATCAATCACAATATTTCCTTATTTTTCAGCAATTTCAATGTCAACCTGTGTGAAATTCATTCTTATAATTTCATTCATTTTATTGTATTTTTATCTCAAAAATTGGGTGAGCTATTTCTATTTTTCTATGTACATTAGTCGCGTGCATACTGATTTGCTTCCGCTCGATGCCACGTGTGTGGCCGGCTCCCTGGGAAAGGACCGGGAACTTGGCCCCTCACCAAGCTAGCGCTTAGGGGCTGGCTCAAGCATATATGTGGGTGAACCTGCATATGCACTCCTCCTCAGTGGTTGACATGCACTGAGGAGAATAAATATTTAGATTGTCTAATTAACTCTCTGAACCACTGTTGCAAGTTGCTCATTTACCTACACCCTCCTCCAAAATGACCCCTCCATGGCCAGCATGGCCTCCTTGTCTAGACATGATCTATCTCCATTTAATTCAGTTATCCAGACATAGGGAAAAGGGGAGGGCCTTCCTCAATTCCTGTAATATCTATTTCATACTCTGTGGAGATCAATTCCCAAATGACCAAGCCTAGATACATTGGGCCCTATCCTACTTCAAGTCTGACAGAGCAGCTCATTTCACAAACAAAACCCTCTGGAGCAAAAGAGATAGACATCCCCATTACTTGGAAGGGGCCTTTGAATCAGATTTTACAGGGAATTTTTGTCCCAAAAATGAACAGCTCACCACCCTTACATGTCTAAACAATTTGAATGGTAGTAGATTTGTGTGTGCATCCAAAGTGTCTGTTACTGTAGTCCTCATAGCTCTGGTAATCATAAGCACTGCCTGTCACTGAATCCTTGCTAGTTTGCATGTGTCCTTTTGTGCCTATGCTTGATCTCTGGTATCAAGAATGGATCAGCAGTATATAGCATCTTAGGTACTGCTATCGTAAGATAGTATTGTCTCATGTATTTGCAACTCCTTTAGAGACCCTCATTAGCCTGCCATAGCTTCCCATCTAGGTGGTGCCCTTTTAGAGTGCATAATTCACATGTTCTTTGAAGCGGAGTTCTTGATCAACTAATAGACCCAGGAACTTGTATCTGGTAGATGGTTTTATTGTATGTTGCCCAAGGGTTATTGCTGGTCTAGTAATTGGTCTCATCTTTTGTGCTTCCAGGTGAAACCCATCAACCCAAAATTCATGCTGTGCTGCTCAGTCCAAGCCTCCTCCCTGCCTTATCATGATATTTGCCAGTCTGTTGACGGCATCACAAAAGTCTGTTCCTTCTGCTAAGACTGTTGTGTCATCTACAAAGCCTACAGCATCCTTTGCTTTCCTTGTTCACCATCTCTAGGAGATCGGCATTATAGAACTAGTATGCTATTACAGATAAGGGGCATCCCTGGTCCATTTCCCTTATGATTGGCAGTCTCTCAGAATTATAGTCATCGAAGCTGAGGATCATGACCCAGCCTTGTACTTTCCTCCTTATCCAGTCCATATATTTTCTCAGTATTTATCTGCAGCATATATTATGTATCAGTTGCTCTAAAACAATGCTAGAGAAAGCTCCCTTGATATCTAGGAACAGTGCTCCCATGTGTCCAGTCCACAATACCAAGCTCCAGTTCACTTGGCAGTACTGACCGAATGACCCTTACTATTTAATTCCATACACCAGTGACAAGTCATTCCTCACCAGTACATGGTCTCAGCTCAGTACATTTGGCACATCATTTGGTTCACTCCTCTCATCCCACCCCCTCTATTCTTTACTATTCTTTCATCCCCCATCCTTTTCCTTACCCATTTCCCTTCAGGACAATTGCTATTCACTTATTATTCAGTTACAGCCCTATTATTTTATGTTCGGCCACTTTCTATTGTTCTATTTTCACCCACTCTCCTATTATTCTATTCTCAGCCATATCTCATTATTCTATTCTCACTTACATTCCTTATTCTATTCTTGATCATTGTGGACAATACTTCCACATGCTCTGCATACCTTATTGTTCTCTATTCCTTATGCCACCCTGTTCCACATCTGGCTTCTTAACCTATATAAGTAGTGAATGTATGTAGATAGTTCTTCACTCTGAATATCGACTTGGTTTACATCCTCTGGTCTTCTCTTCCCTGTCTGAAGTCCCTTACTTGGGCCAACACTCTCGGCACTTCCTTCTGTCCAAATTAGTGGTACACATGGAAAAGCAGGGTGGAATGCATGAGTATATTAAAGCCAAGTGTTATGGCCCATGCCGCTAATAAACCCACATTAATCCCCACAACCACCTGCACCGTTTCCGGGACCTTTCCAACCACTCAAAGCCTGAACAACCATCTGAATTCCGATGTATCAATCTGAGGTTCCATGTTCCTGAACCTCTGAAGATTCCGAAGCCAAGGTTCCACTCCTTTGATAAACGATGCGCAGGATTATCACGTACCTCACTCCCTTGTTTTTTGTTCTGTATTGCCCCTTGTACTCTCTTCCCCTCCTTGTTTTTACTCAGCAAAAGATAGTACAAAGACTAGATACATGTATATAAGTCACCAGTCGACTGGACTATTTGCCAGTACGAATATCGACTTAATTCTGCATCAAAGTTTCCGATTCAGTTCTGGTAAACTTTCTGAATTTCCGAAATTAGGGACGGACGATCAAGGAGGGTGCAACACATAAGTTAAAGCCAAGTCCCTGTGACCTCGAACCACTCAAATCACCCTATACTGTGAACAGTCCTAGACCCCCCGACGCTTCCAATCTCTCCATCCCCTTTCCGATTCCAATCGTGAACCTGCGACCTTTAGTCCCTCCACCTCCAGAGTATGAACCACCCCTTGGAAATCATTCGGAACCTCTGGAAACCCTTCCAGAAGCCTCTAGCTAAGCACCAACATGCGGATTTGACACCAAGCCACCTTAATCGGTCTGCAGGACTTGGCCGATTCCTGTCAGCACTATCAGCATTACCGATACCTAACAATACATGATGATGTGCTATCTATATAATCAAATAGTGTTATGATGTGAAGGAATAATATAATCATAATTAAACATAATATCTCCCAAAGGTAAACAATGGTGAGATTCAGGGTAGGGTACAGCTTCAACTTGTATGTTGCACCCACCAGATCACACTGGTCCCTAATTTTGGAATAGCAAGACAGAAGAAAGGCTTAGTCGAAATCAAAGTTGATTATCTGACTAAGGGCTGAACTACTGAATGTACAAGATCTTTATACTACTTTCAAATCTAAGAGGAGTCGACTAGATTCCTATAATAGATAAGAAAGCCAAGGATTATGAAAAGTGAGAACAGAAATACTATGTCCCAATCTTGATCTCCTCTATGACAATGAGGGGTGACGTGTCACTCCGATTCCTAACAGAGTTACCCTATAAGAAATATAGTAGTGGATAGGATATGAGAGATAGAATGGAATTGCAAATAAATGAAAGTGGAGCGGAACATAAATGAAAGGATATTAAATGTAAATGAAGTGAAAATGGAATTGCAAGCATATGGAGAGTGACGTAAATGAGTGGAGTGAATTGTGAGGAGCATGTGATGCCAAGATAGATACACAAGGTGTATATAGTCCATAGGCTGAGGGAGTATAGTTGAATAGGTGAGTGAGGGTGGAGTTGGGCTGAGGAGGCTGAGGAGGCTGAAATGAATAGTCAGGCATGCCGGCGTACAGTATTGGAACTGACATGTGTAAGCACTAAATGCAGTAAGGAATGGAGGTCCTGATCATGTTCGACTGGGACCGTATATATATTGAATGACTAGAAAGCAGCCCCTCAGTGAACTGCCCATTCACTGAGGTGCGTATTCCTTTTGTACACCTAGATACATAGGCACTAATTATATTGCAGCCTCTTTGTATCTAGGTATAGTAACAATAGACATCTTAGTGAACTGCCTGTTCACTGAGCCTCTTTGTATCTAGCTACTGCATATAACCGCTACAGGTTATGGGCCCTGCAGAGCCCACTATGTCAACCCCCACCTCTAAGTTGTTCGTCATCCCAAAGCTGGCCAGGGACGGCATGAACTGGGTCACCTGGAAGAGTCAAATGTTAGCCACCCTGTCTGTGACTTGTGGTGCCAAACGTCACCTGGATGGGACTGCTAGAATCCCTTCTCCGATCCCCACCTATCCCAGAACCCATAGGTTAACGGTGAAGGAGGAAGAGGACTTGGACAACCTAGAAAGATGCTGGGATGATTACAATCAGCAGGAGGCTACAATCATGGCCCAGATATTTACCACTGTCCCTGACAGTCTCCTCATTGAGATCCACAACCTCCCTACAGCCAAGGACATATGGGATGCCATGTGCTCAAAACATGAAACCAGAGCACTTACTGTTAAAGTCGATATGCGGCGCCAGATGTACGAGATGAAGTGCGAGGACGAGTCGAACGTCCATGCACACCTGGAGGCAATCATGAGGATGTAAGAACAGCTCGCTGGGATGAATGCAGGACTTACTGATGATGACCTCGTTACCATCATCCTTGAGTTGCTCCCTAAGTCATACCGCCCACTCATTAACGCGATTACAATATCAGCGGCACACACAAAGGCAAAATTGGAGCCGGATCAGGTGGTCAGCATGCTAATCGATGAGTTCAAATGACTTGCCATCAAGGAGTACCAACTGAAGGCAAGTGGATTGCTGCTATAAAGCCAAAAAGAAAGACAAAAAGGACGAAGACATGAAGGGAACCAGTTCAGCAAACACGGTAGCAGAAGGCAAGGATTTTGCCTTCATGGCAACATTCACTGGGACCACACTTGCACTGGGAACAAGTGCACTGACAGGACAGGAAGTTGACATCTATGACTCGGGCATGTCAGGGCATATGTCACCAGACAGGCACCAGTTCATTACCTTCAAGGAGATCATGCTGTATGCAATCAATGCTGCAGACAAGACTGTATTCCAAACTACTGAAATAGGGAATATGAGAATTGGTATTCCCAACGGAAAAACGACGATGCATGTTACATTGAAGGACGTGCTGTACTGCCTAGATCTGGCGTTCATGCTCATATTGTTGATGTGTTGTGACACCGCCAGTTACTTGGTCCTGTTGAAGGACCAAAAGTGTTTGATTTGAGACATGAAAGAGGCCTTGCTAGGGCAAGTCCCACTCTTGAATGGGCTCTACAAGGTAGAGTATAAGTCTGTAGCAGCACCAGCAAACATAGTACAAAAACGACTCACCATGGATGAGTTGCATCGGCATATGGGCCACATATCCTCACAGACTGCCTGGAAGCTTGTCCAGAATGGTACCATAACTGGCCTCGACTTGATATGTCGAGTGAGTCAAGCTTTTGCAAGGCATGCGCAGAAGCAAAACCTACGTGCAAGCCTGTCCCGCAGGTGTGGGAGGGACTATGAGCCTCCACCTTCGGTGAAAAGGTCCACTCGGATGTCTGAGGGCTGGCAAACCCCTAGAGCTACGATGGAAAGGAGTACTTCATTAGCTTCACTGATGACCACAACAGGTGGACTTACCTCATTCCAATGGCAAGGAAAGGGGAAGCTTTTGACTGCTATAAGCAGTATGAGGCATGGGTTGAAACCCAGCATGGTGCAAAGTTGAAGCACCTGCAAACTGACTGTGGGGGTGAATATCTCTCCCAGGAATTCACGGCGTACCTTAAGTCAAAAGGAACCATACGAAGTCTTACCATACATGACATGCCACAGGAAAATGGTGTGTTGGAGCACCTGAATAGAATGCTATTGGAGCATGCATGGGGTATGCTTCTGACAGCTGGCCTACCAAAGTTCCTGTGGACCGAGTCAGTCCAACATGCGGTGTGGCTCAAAAACAGAACCTCAACGCGTGCGCTCGACAGCAAAATACCATATGAGCTTGTACACAGCACGAAGCCTGACCTCACTGATCTACCTGAGTGGGGTACAAAGGTGTTTGTGCTGAAGGAGCATGCCAGCGACTCCAAGGCAGATGAGGGGAGATGGATGGGGTACAGCAATGAGAGTAAGGGTCATAGGATCTACTGGCCTGGAAAACATTGTGTCACTGTTGAATGCAACATGATGTTTGACATGCCAGTCCTGGTCATGCCTGCCAATACACCAACTGAGGGGGGGTCCATCACCCACAGCAGTAGAAGCATTGGCAGCACCTCTCATGGCTACAGCAACAAAAGTGTCGGCGGTACCCATCATGGCCAAGGACCACCACCACTACCACCAGACCTACCAACAGGTCACACATGCATCAACCCACTCAAAGGTTTTGAGGATGCGGACGTGGATACAGATCTACTCAGTAGGGGTCACCACATGTGGAAGCCATCTGTGTACGTGTGCAGGATCGCTGATGGCACTGGCACCAGCACTGGTTGTGCAAACGCCCCCATATACCCTAAGGGGCTGCCTGCCCCCACCGGGAATGTTGCCTTAGTGGTCCTAGAGGAGGTAGAGGAGGTCAGCATAGCAGACGAATGAGCGATGCACCGCTTGCTAGAACATGCAATGGTGGCAGCTACCCAGAGCATGGGAGATGACCTGGTTAGCCTGGACAATGCACGTTCACACAAAGACTGGCCAGTATGGGATGCATCTATCAAGCAGGAGCTGGACCAGCATGCAATGCTGCATATGTGGGATCTCGTAGAACCCCTGGACAGTGCCAACATTGTTGGCAGCAGCCTCATTTTCTGCTACAAACATGATGCGAATGGTAACGTTGTAGCCTACAAGACCAGGCTTGTTGCACAAGGCTTTTCCCAAACGGAAGGGATAGACTACAATGAAACATTCTCTCCCACTGCCAAACTTTCTGCCAGCTTGTATCATTGCCACCATAGCAGTCAGGAACGACTGGGAACTTGAGCAGACTGATATCGATGGTGCATACCTCAATGCCCTAATTACCAAGACAGTCTACATATGCCAGGCCAAAGGCTATGAAGCTCCTGGACAGTAATGTCACATTTGCTGCCTCAATTGCGCGATCTATGGCCTTAAACAGTTGGGAAGGGAATGGTATAATATGCTATGTGGCATTATGTACAGGTTCAAATTTACGTGTTGCGAAGTTGAACATGCTGTATTCCACAGATATGCCAGCCAGGATGCTCTCATCATCACCATAGATGTTGATGACCTCACCATGGCCAGCAACTCAAAAGTCGTGATCTGCACATTCAAGGATGAATTGCACACCATCCTCAAAATCAAGGATCTTGGGGATCTGAGCTGGCTATTGGGAATAGAGGTGAAGCAGGACCATGAGATATGCACAATCTCATTCTCACAATGCGTGTATATTGAGAAAATACTTGAGAGGTTTAATTTACAGGATGCTAACCTGCTCAGCACACCACTTGACCTCCACCACAAACTGTCACTGTCTCAATCCCCTTCTACCCCACGTCAGTTTGATGAAATGCGAAATGTGCGCTACAGGGAGGCCATCAGATCCCTCATGTATGCGATGCTAGGCATGCGCCCAGACATCTCTTTTGCCATCTCCTTCCTGGCACAGTTCATGCAAAACCCGGGGAGAGTGCACTGGGAAGCGGTCAAGAGGGTTTTTGCTACCTTAAGGGAACGAAGAATACCTGTCTCATCATTGGAGGAGCATGGAAGAGACTCGAAGTGTTCTCGGATGCAGACTGGGCCTCACAGGAACATAGACACTCTGTGTCTGAATACATGTTCACAATTGATGGAGGAGCTGTCTCCTGGAGCTTGAAGAAGCAACCTATTGTTGCATTGTCAACTACTGAAGCTGAGTACATTGCTGCAACTCATGCTGCAAAGGAAGCACTCTGGATCCACATGTTTCTGGTGGAAAGTGCACAGCCACTTGTGAAACCGATCACAATTCACCTTGACAATGTCTCCACCATCTCCATTACCAAGAACAACAAATACCATCCCTGGACAAAACACATCGACATCCACTACCACTTCATATGCCAAGCTGTGCGTGAAAGACTGATTCACGTCGACTACATACCGACAGACGAAATGGCAGCAGACATGTTTACGAAGGCCCTCCCTTGATACAAGGTGCTATACCTGAATGTGATGGTTGGAATATGTTCTGCTTAAGGGGGGGTATTAGAACTGACATGTGTAAGCACTGAACACAGTAAGGAATGGAGGTCCCGGTCATATTCGACCAGGACCGTATATATATTGAATGACTAGAAAGCAGCCCCTCAGTGAACCACCCATTTACTGAGGTGCCGATTCCTTTTGTATACCTAGATACATAGGCAGTAATTATATTGCAGCCTCTTTGTATCTAGCTACTGTGCATAACCGCTACATACAGTTCCTAACAAAAAGATAGGGATGGATGTGTAAGGGCAATCTAAGCAGGTGTTCTACCCTTGGGAAGTGCACAGGTGAAGGGGGATCCAAAGTGTTCAGTACAGAACCTATGTACACAGCGACTAGCATAGCTGGCAAAGGGGGATCCAAAGAGAAAACTCTAGAGAACCCTTCACCCACTAACTATGAATATACAGTATATGTAACATTGCTATGGTGCTCTGCTCATATTGGGCATTGTTCCCTGTATTGGTGGGAAGGCAAACCGGGGAACTGGTATGGCCAGTGACTGCCAAAGGTACAGCTGATAGCCACAGTTGATGCCCATTGATGTCAGCTGCCAGCCATAATGCCTGTTTGGCATGTATCTTGGTCGGTATAGTTGGGAGTATACTGAATGAGTCTCGGTCAGTGGGTATGAACCTTGGTCGGTATGGCTTTGGTCAGGACCTATTCTTGGGGATTCCCCTGACAGAATGACCATAATATAGAACAGGGTAGTGTAAGAAATGTAAACTAAAATAAAGAAATATAGAGATAAGACATGGAGAATGGGCATATATGACCATGCATAAGCAAGACATACCAAAGCAAAGTAAAACAAACATAAAAGAATAAATGAAATGAAACAGGATAAGGGATGGAATAGACCAAATATGAAGCAAATATACAAGCTGAAACCAATGTGCTAGTGACTTGTGAATAATTGACTTGATCACTTGTAAGCAGAACTATATGGTAGACATTTGGCTGGTATGACTGAGTGAACCAAAGCTCAGTGAAATGTACTTTAACATATACCCATGTAAAATTAAGGGGTCAAAAAACTATCAATAACCATTCTATATATTGGCCATGTTATCAGATCTCAAATCAAACTATGTAACATATGGCTCATTTTGTGGTTAATATGTTCTAGTTTCCACAAAATATTTCTGAGATATTGCATATTTTATCTCCAATAATATTAAGCATATTGCCAAAATTGCCAAAATATTGGGATAGTTTTTTGAGCTACACAACACTGAATGCATGAAAGCATTTTTTGAATTAAAATATCATACAAGATATTGTGAAGATTTCCCACATTGTTTGAGAGATTTATAACCCAAAACAATTCATGAAATAAATTGTTATTGAATTTTTGAAAACTGTTTTAGACGAATACTAATGAAACTTGATTCCTTCTGGAATCTTTCAAAAACTTTTGCTGAATTTTGTTTTCTTTTTCTTTTCTGATACAGTATAGTAGACCTCCTTGATACAGATTTTAGTTAAACTC
>QLPG01032381.1:0-12756 GCA_003314385.1 Gomphus sp. MG54 | reverse complement strand
CCTTTTCGACAACACCCTTCGGCAGTCCCGAAGTCCGTCAGAATCCGGCTCCTGACACTGTAGCAATAATGGTTTGAATAGATGACCGATAAGAAGGGGGTAATGATGACATGATGATCCAAGAAAGATGTGTATCAGTGAATGTAGATCCTATTAGGACAAAGTTGTCATGGTGTTTTATTATAAGTTCAAAGTGTTGTTTTATGTCAAGTCCACATACCGAGGTCCCAATTATTTGCCAGTGCCAACCGAACAACCATCCTATGTCCATGTACAAGTGTCTACGCAGCATGCATAACACTTGATACACCGGTCTTGGCTCGGTGCATCTGCCACCCACATTCCTCGGTCCGACTCACCTCAGGACTTCCTGTCCTTGTATTATCCTCGGACACGACCCCATTGTTTTATATTCGGTCACTCCCTATTGTCCCATTTCAAGTCACGATTCTATTATCCTGTCTTTTATTGTTCTATCCCTGCTTTGCATTTCTTGTTCTAATTTTGTTCATTGTGGACAACGGCCACATGCTCTGCATACCTTGTTGTCCCACATTCCTTATATTCCACATGTCGCTTCTTAACCTATATAAGTAGGACATGCATGTACATATCTCCTCATTCTGGGTATCTACTAGGCTTAGGCCCTTCTACCTTCTTCTCTTCTGTTAAGTCCTCGACTCGGGCTGGCATCTTCAGCATCCCCCTGAGTATCTGTCTGTTGCAAATACAGTGGCACGCATGGCAAGTAGGGTGCAACGCACGAGTACGTTGAAGCCAACGCGACTACTCTTTGTCAAGTACACGTACCGAGGTCCATTATTCGCCAGTGCCGACCGAACAACCATCCCACGTCCATGAACAAGCATCCACGCAGCACGCATAACGCTTGATACACCGGCCTCGGTTCGGCACATTCGCCATCCGCACTCCTCAGCTCGCTTCACCTCGGGACTCCCCGTCCTTGTATTATCCTCGGATGCAAACCCATTGTTTTATATCCGGCCACTCCTTATTGTTCCATTTCAAGTCGCGATCCTATTATATTGCCTTTTATTGTTCTATCCCCGTTTTACATTCCTTATTCTAATTTTGTTCACTGTGGACAACAACCACATTGCTCTGCATACCTTGTTGTCCCACATTCCTTATTCCACATGTCGCTTCTTAACCTATATAAGTAGGACATGCATGTACTTATTTCCTCATTCTGGGTATCGACTAGGCTTAGGCCCTTTCTACCTTCTTCTCTTCTGTTAAGTCCTCGACTCAGGCCGGCATCTTCAGCATCCCCCTGAGTATCTGTCTGTTGCAAATACAGTGGCACGCACGGCAAGTAGGGCGCAACGCACGAGTACGTTGAAGCCAACGCATGAGTACGTTGAAGCCAACGCACGAGTATGTTGAAGCCAACGCCACTACTCTTGGCCTGCAGGACTTGGCCATAGTCCGCCCGACCTTTTCGACAACACCCTTCGGCAGTACCAAAGTCCGTCAGAATCCGGCTCCTGACACTCTTGGCCTGCAGGACTTGGTCATAGTCCACCCGACCTTTCGACAACACCCCTCGGCAGTACCGAAGTCCATCAGTATCTGACTCCTGACAGTATACCCAGAATCACACTACTTTCCATGCACTCATGGCGTATGGGTGAGACCTTGGCCGAACGTGCCGAATGACAACGCTGGCCGAGAGGTCCCTGCCGAAAAACTTGCCAGCCGTTCTGGTATACAAGCATGCACAAGGCAGTTGCATTGACTAGGGCTATTGGCAAAGCTTCCCGCGACGGAACAGGATCCTGTGTGAGGCTTTTGGAACAGTGGCAAATGCTGCCTGGACCGAGGCCATTGGGATGCACCTAAAAAAATTAGTAGCTTGATGGATTATAATACTGCCCAATACCCTGTTAATCAACAGATTATAGTGGGTGAGCGAGTTGTGCCCAAATATTGCTGACCGATGGATCTAGTACACGACGGACGGATGGGTGGACTAATTGTCTGGACGGAAAAAGGTCATAATCATAAATGAATTTTCAATATGGTCTGTAAGCTGATGCTGATTGATCAAGCATGCCCGACAGATTGCCGAGGGTGGGGCATTGCCTTCCAGTCGGCCGGAAAAACTAAGGTTCTTCTGAACTGGGTGGTCTGCGAATCTATACTGGTATTGGGTTGGAATTGTAGTGGTGTAGATCTGTCTTGTTGGACAACCTCCTAGGAGGAAGACGATCTAGTGAAGCTATGAACAGTTCCTGATTCAAAACAGTTAGAAGGGCAACCGGGAGACCCGGTTCCGAACAAGAAGATAGAAAGGTCATTAAAAGGGTGTCTTGAAACACCATATTCGTTCCCCATCCGTTCCCGGTCTTTCACCCCGTGTATGCGTGTCATATGCATTCTTGACCCCTTTCCGTCCTTCTCGGCTAGAGGCCGACACCTGTGGTAGACGGTGGGACGTCTACCTAAAAGGGGGGGGTGGCAACCAGCTAGAAACTTTTCAAACTGCGCAAACTCCCTTCCCAAAGACGTCCCTCTCCCGAAAACCACCTCCATTTTTCACCCTCCGTCCCGTCCATCACCCTCTGTCCCGTTCCCCACTCCCTCTGTTCCATCCCATCACCCATCACGTCCCCCTCTTCCCCAATCTTTCTCCAACCACTCCACTTACTGTTGTGACGAACGGTGGAAGGAATGGAGAAGGGAGTGAGGGATGAGAAAAGAACCAAAACACATGCATATGGATTCTGTACAAATATGGAGAGAATAGTGTAAAACTAATGTAGGGAAGATGTATTAGTGAGCATGCAGTGGAAAGTAGTACAAGAACACGGACTTACTAGTAGTTACCGTGCGAGGGACTCAAACCGGTGGCGACTTAGATGCTAAGCGCCCAGATGATCAGGAGATGCAGGGGCCAGAGGAGCCGAAATGTATGGAATACAGAAGGAGACGAAGGGAAAGCAGATAGGAGGGGATAGAAGGAACATAGGGGAAGAGACTCACATGTAAAGGAACAAGAACTGAGGGAACCGGGACACATATATGCAGTCACCGAGGACAGATGACTGAGAAACAGGAGAATGAGACACGAGACACAGCCCAGAGAGGCGATAAATGTTGCAGACAGGAAGGGAACAAAGGGGAAGTCATTCTATTCAAATGGCACCATTGACAGGTGTCATATTTCTATGAAGATTCTATCGGGGCAGCCCACACTGGGCCGACCCTGCATATGCTCCACGAAATCCGTTAATTACGGATCATATTCTAGTTACATGATCTACTTGTATAGAGGGAAAGTAGTTACAACCAATACTACCAGTCTCTCATACCGAAAAACCCCCCATACTTATATTTGATATCTACTCGACGCACTCACGTGACGTCAAACCGCATTGGGTCAAAGCATCACTCGTCGTCATTCAAGGCTGCGGACCCAGCGGGGATAATAGTATAGGTACTATCTATCGTGTTCACGTCTGTATTAACAAATTCTATTGTTGTGGACCACCCACAATCAACCTACACGACCTACGGTCACATCACCACCAGCTCCTCGGACCAGCGCTTACACACGATCGGCCGCCGTGCGTCGCCCGTGTAGTAGCATATATTCACATAGAAAATTAGCTACACATCCTTTAGCTACAGATCTTTGTACTGCAATAGCTAGTCCATCCACCAATCACTATCCCCCATCACAGTAATTAAGACTTACGACCCTACGACCACCCTTAATCCCGAAAGAAATACCCCCTCAACATCCATCCCAGTCCATCCGCCACTCCTCTCCCATCAATGATAACACAGCCGAGATGCCGAACACCTCGGCACCTCTGACTTGTTTTATTTCTCTTCCCTCGATTTCTTTTGTTTCCTCCTTTCAATATATATATATATACAATATTCATTATGTCCCCTAATCTATTTCCACATCTTCTTGTTCCCTCCTCTCCTGCTCCTCCTTCCTCCTCTGCTCCCGCTCCTCCTTTCTCTCCTGCTCTTCCATCTCCTCCTCCTCTCGCAATGCAGTCCTTAACTCTTCCCGCAGTTTCGGGTCTCCTGAATAGCCCGAATCGCCCTCAAGAAGGACCAGCATCACGTTCCCCATACTCTGTATCCTCCTTTGCATCTCCCCAAGCTTACGCTCTATCCGTTCCAGCCTATCCGACCTCCCCATCTTCTTCACCCGTTTCCATTCCGACCCCTCAGCCAGCGGTACTTTGGGTTTGACAGCCTTCCCGCTTGGTTTTTGGGTACAGGCCTGCCTCGGCCTTTTACTCGGAGGCTCTACCGCCTCATCCGCGCCCCCCACTGGGCCTCGAACAATTGGACTGACTTTGCCCTGGGCCAACTTGTTTTTGCACTAAAAGAAAGTCAAATCAGAGAGAATCAAAGAGGCTGGATTACTACTCACCTGTGCACCCCCTCCCCGTCCGTGCATACTAGACCCCTCGCTGGGCCCCGCATCCACACTCCTACCCCTCTTCCGCCCATAGATCTTCGGGACCACCGAGGTTCCGGGGACTTCTGCTCTCCCAACCTTTTTGGCCCATTCATCCATGGACTCCTGACTGTTCTCCGCATCCTCCGGGGTATCCCAACTCGCTGCCACGAGTCTCCCCACAGTCACATCCCTAACCACCCCCACCAAGGCACCCTCCGCATTCTCCACTGAAGTACTCTCCTCACCCACACCATCCACACCATCCGTTGTTTCCCTGGGGATCCGTGAATCGTGCCCCGCATTCCGAGTAGATGACGGATCACAATCACCAGTGACCCATCCTTCGCCATCTTCCCGTTTGACAGCGTCGGTCTCGGCGCACATCCTGTTCCGAGTTTTAATAGATGGCGAGTGGGGGTATGCAATTGATTGATGAGAAGTCCGGAGGCTTCCCACACTACCCACGAAAATTACGATTAGGTGTCCTGAACTTTACTTTTAATTTCCGGCTTCAGGGGTTCAGCCGCTAGAGGGGGGATACTGTCAAGTCCACGTACCGAGGTCCTAATTATTCGCCAGTGCCAACCGAACAACCATCCTACATCCATGTACAAGTGTCCATGCAGCATGCATAACACTTGATACACCGGTCTTGGCTCGGTGCATCTGCCACCCACATTTCTCGGTCCGACTCACCTCGGGACTTCCTGTCCTTGTATTATCCTCGGACATGACCCCATTGTTTTATATTCGGTCACTCCCTATTGTCCCATTTCAAGTCACGATTCTATTATCCTGTCTTTTATTGTTCTATCCCCGCTTTGCATTTCTTGTTCTAATTTTGTTCGTTGTGGACAACGGCCACATGCTCTGCATACCTTGTTATCCCACATTCCTTATATTCCACATGTCGCTTCTTAACCTATATAAGTAGGACATGCATGTACATATTTCCTCATTCTGGGTATCGACTAGGCTTAGGCCCTTCTACCTTCTTCTCTTCTGTTAAGTCCTCGACTCGGGCTGGCATCTTCAGCATCCCCCTGAGTATCTGTCTGTTGCAAATACAGTGGCATGCACGGCAAGTAGGGTGCAATGCACGAGTACGTTGAAGCCAACGCCACTACTCTTGGCCTGCAGGACTTGGCCATAGTCCGCCCGACCTTTCGACAACACCCCTCGGCAGTACCAAAGTCCATCAGTATCCGACTCCTGACACTTTAAATCATTGAGGTGATTTTGTAGGTCATTTGAGTCAGCAAGTCACATGTTAGTGAGCTGATCTTCAACATCAATGAGGTATAACGTGTATTTTAGAACCATAAATGAGGTAACCCAAGAACTATGACAAAACTTTGGTGTGAAGAAAGCCTAATCGAGTTCTCTGACAAGACGATAGCAAGTGAATGCCTATCTTACACTACCATGCGGCCTCAGCTCGGTACACCCAGTACATCATCTGGACCACCCCTCTCGTCCTATCCTCTTCATTGTTCCTTCACCCCCTATCCACTCCTTGACCTGTTCCCCCCAAACAATATGATGGCCACTCATTGTCCTGGCCACTGCCATTGTTTTATCTTCGGTCATCCTCTATTGTTCTATTCTCGCCCACCACTTCATTATCTTATTCTCAGCCATACTCCATTATTCTGATCCCACTTATATTCCTTATTCTATTTCTGATCACTGTGGACAATGCCTCCATGTGGTTTCTTCATACCTTATTGTTTCCATTCTTTACACCACCCTGCTCCACATCTTGCTTCTTAACTATATAAGTAGCGTAGATAGTTCCTCACTCAGAATATCAATTGGTTCGCACCCCTTTGTCCATTTCCTATCTCTAAAGTCCTTCGCTTGAGCCAACGCCCCCAGCATCCTCACAAGGCTCCTCCTACCATCCAAATTAGTGGCACGCACGGAACAGCAGGGTGCAACGCATGAGCATGTTGAAACCTAGCTACTCCAGAACAGTTTGCAGAACTTAACCGATATCTCGGCATTACCGAATCTTGACAGGTGCCTTTTTAATTACATATAGGAATAATAGTTTGTGTACGTGAACTATTATTCTACCCTTGCCTAGGATTATTTCTATAGATGCTCTATAAATCTGATTTAGTTCTTTTACTATGTTTTTGCATACCTTTTATGTTTTAACTGTGAAAGGCAACAAATTCCTGCAGTAATATGCTCTTCCAACTGGGCCAAAAGGCCACTATGCCAGGTTATCTGGCATTAGTCTGTGGGCACTATTTAAACAGCAACTTGTTACATATATTCACCAACCATTGCAATGGTATGTAACAGTACCTTTTCCTGTCAAGCTTCGGTTACTGATGGACTTTGGTACTGCCGAGGGATGTTGGCGAAAGGTTGAGCGGACTATGGCCAAGTCCTACAGGCCAAGAGTAGTGGCGTTGGTTTCAACATACTCGTGTGTTGCGCCCTACTTGCCGTGCGTGTCACCTATTTGCAACAGACAGATACTCGGGAGGATGCTGATGATACCGGCCCAAGTCGAGGACTTAACAGAGGAGAAGAAGGTAGAAGGGCCTAAGCCTAGTCGATACCCAGAATGAGGAAATATGTACATACATGTCCTACTTATATAGGTTAAGAAGCGACATGTGGAATAAGGAATGTGGGACAACAAGGTATGTAGAGCATGTGGTTATTGTCTACAATGAGTAAAATTAGAATGAAGGAATGTAAACGGGCATAGAACAATAAAGGATAAGATAATAAAGACGTAGCCAAGGATAGGACAATAGGGAGTGGCCGAGTATAAAACAATGGAGATGCAACTGAGGATAATACAAGGACAGGAAGTCCCGAGGGGAGATGGACTGAAGGGTGAAGATGTGGAGTGTGGATGGTGAACATGCTGAGCCAAGACGGACGTACCAAGTGTTATGCATATGGTGTGGACACTTGGTCGTGGATATAGGATTGTTTCTCGGTCGGCGATGCCAAATAATCGGGTCTTGGTATGTGTACTTGACATTTCCTTAGGTACCAAGCCCTCAAGGTGCCACAGTGATGATATCTTAACAGGTTTCCTAGGCCTGTCTGTGGTTCTCCCCAATCACTCTAATTACTGTTTGACATAGCAGACCCCTGAGAAAGGGAGGTTTGGAATCCAATATACTGATCCTAGGTCAGTGGTCCTTCATGTTCAGTGGAGAATTTCCCATTCCCTAACAATGTGCTCTTAGTAGTAGTATCATTTTTAACCTTCTCCCATGTTAAGATCACATATCCGGGGCTTAGCTAGTGTTCTAGATTTGTTTCCGAGGATTCCCAACATCCTTCGGAGTTCCGTGTTTCCGGGATATTTGGATTACAGAGGTCAGTTTGGGCGGAGGGATGGAAGGATAGAAGTGTACAGTGTTTTAGACTGTTTGTGGTTTAGGTAGATTGACTAGTTATCCAAGTGGTGCAAGGTCACAGGGACTGGCTTCAACTTATGTGTTACGCCCTCCTCGATTGTCTGTCCCTCATTTTGGAAAGTCGGAAAGTTACCAGAACTGAATTGGAACTATGACGCAGAACTAATTCGATATTTGTACTGGCGAATAGTCCAGTTGACTAGTGGCTTATATACATGTGTGTCCTTGTACTATCTAAAGACAAGGGGATGGGAAAAATACAAGGGTCTAAATAGGGGGTGAGAACAAGGGGCGAGGTATGCGTCGGTTTAAGGTTGTCTAAGTATGGACCTTGTTTTCTGAAGTTGTGGAAAGTGTCAGGGTCGGACGCCATGGTTTTCCGGTTGGGTTCATGGAAAGTGTTTTGGAGAGTGGTCTGAGTTGGTTCATAATAGTATCCCCCCTTTAGGGACGAGCCCTCGAAGTCCTATGTCCGTTGAAGCAGTGATTAAGGTGGATATGATTGTGGGAGTGTTTGTGGGCACCTTATAGCTCACAGGTGCTGGTATCCGTTTGCCTATAAAAGGGGGTTCCTCAGGGTTGGTGGGTTTTCCCTCAATGGATGACACAAGTTCGCAATGGACGGAAAATTCTGAGGCTTCCTCCTGATCCTTCTTGAATGGGGGGTTCCCAGTGGTTTCCTAGGTGGTCCTGGAAAGGGCCATGTGGCATTTGAAAAGTATCAAGGATGAACTGGTGGTCCTTCGGGCTTGTGCTATTGGAGATGGTTTCCCTTCTGGTAAGTGGGTTCCTCGGACATTCCTCTTCTTAGATAACCTCTTCTTCTTGTAAGAGCCTGGTCAAGTCCCCATCCCTCAACCTCCTGGAAGCATCTCCAGTGGTCGCTCCGAGTGGGAGCCCTTCCTTAATAATCTTGAGACCCAGCTGTTGGCCTAGCAGGTTCGACACCTGGGGCTTGTGACCGCATCCACCAATGTACCTGGTGGACCATTGTCAGAGCCAGAGGATCCGGGTACTTTTGATCAGAATTCCACATTTGTTGCTCTTCTGGACCAGGTCTGGGAGGAGGCAGTCCAGTCCTGGGGTGCTTTGGAGGCGGCTGGGGGTCGCTTGGATGTTTTGGCATTGACAATGGAAAACTGTCCAGAGGAGATGGCGCGGATCGTGCGTCTCTCGTCCCTTTTGTCGTCAGTAGTTGAGGGTCGGGTGGAGTCTGGGTTAAGCATGCCACTCGTGGGGTTCATGGTTCCCAATGATAGCAAAGTGTCTGAGGATCCTGTCCTCTAATATGCATCTAGCTCGAATGATTAAAATGGCTTTATTGTTTGATAAGTCATGGTGTTTGGTCGGTAGTGTTTTGCCTCTACGGGCCCAGTTTGAGCAGGTATGCAAGGTGAAAGTCGGAGACTACTTCCATAGCATGTGCCAACTCTGTTGCAGGAAGCCAAGAGGTTTCTTCTTCCATTCCTTCGTACCCTGCCCATCTAACTAGGTATCTGAGTTGACAGCCATGGCATCAGTCAATCTTTGAATCCAGGATTTCCGCTATTTTGTATTCTGGCTCCCCATTGATTTCGACTGGTGGTTGAGGGGGAATCATTTGACTGGGGAAGGTGTTGGGGGTTGACGGTTCTAGCATGGATATGTGGAAGACAGGGTGGATTGACCACATGTTTTTCAGAAGACGGAGGGTGTAGGATACCAGTCCCACATGACTTCATAAGGGCCTAGGTATTTCTTGGATAATTTCCAGGATGGTCTCATAGTCTGGATGTTGTCCGATTTGAGGAAGACTCGATCTCCGATCTTGATTTCTGGTGCTTGGGTGTGCCGTCGATCTGCGGAGGCGGCATACCATTATTGGGCAGCAGCTATGTTTTTGCAGAGTTCCTGGTATAGCTCGTCTAGATTTACCACAAAGTCGCATGCCCTGGAGGAGGCCAGGTCTCGTTCGGGGTGGAAAGTGATGTCCGGGTGGTATCCTCTATTGGCAAAGAAGGGAGAGATACCGGTTGTGGCATTGGGGGCGTTGTTGTAGGTAAACTCTGTGATTGGGAGAAGGTCCACCCAGTTGTCCTGCTGGTAGCTGCAGTATACCCAGAGGTACAGCTCCAGGGTTTGGTTCATTCGTTCCGTCTGGCCATTGCCCTCTGGATGGTAACTGGAGGTGAAGTGCAGTCTCATATCTAGGGCCTTTCCCAGGGACCTGAATAAGGTGGACACGAACTCCATTCCACGGTCTGAAGTGATGTGCAATGGCACTCCATGTTTGGAGAACACATGGAGCACGATAGTTTGGCCAGGATAGGGGCCGTGATGGTGTCGTGGGTGGGGATGAAAATATACTGTTTAGTGAGTTGGTCTACAACGATGAGGATGGAGTCGAAACTGGCTGATGGGGGTAGCTTATCGATGAAGTCCATCGAGATGGAGTTCCATGGTCGTGTAGGAACTGGCAGCTGTTTCAGGAGGCCGTATGGCCAATGTCTTTGCGATTTGGCCCACATGCACATCATGCAGGATTTGACGTAGGACTTGATGGTTTTTTGGAGTTCAGGCCAGGTGTATTCCCATCTAATGAGGTCTAGTGTTCAGTTTTGCCCGAAGTGTCCAGAAATGGGGTGGTCGTGCTTGTTCTGTAGGACCCGTAGGCGAAGGTCTCTGCTGTCGGGCATGTAGATGCATTGGTTAAGGAGGAGGAGGCTGTCTGGTGAGGCTGACCATTTCTTGTCGGGGTTGTTGAACTTTCCCAATGTTTCTGCATCGCTCCGGGTCACTACACGGATGTCATTATGAAGCCGTTCTGTGTCCATTATCATGACTGCTCAGAGTGTAGGGAAGTATAGTGATGTGGCCCAAAGGGATGAAACCAGTTGTTCCATGGTGAATATGGGTCGGAGGTTGTGGGGGTTGACCATGGCATAGCTGTTCCCTCCCTCCTTTGGGTAGATATCCTATCGTCTAGTCAGTGCATCTGGTTTGGCTCTGAGGCATCCGGGGCAGAAGTGGATACTCATGTTGAACTGTGAGAGAAATTCTGACCAATGGACCTGCCGACGGGTGAGGAGCTTGGTTGTTGAGAAGTATTCCAGGTTTTCATGGTCCATGACTACATCAATAGGGTCGAGGGACCCCTCTAGGTAGTGTCACCAAGTTTTGAAGGCCTTGTAGATTGCAAGTAGCTCCTTATCATACACATCGTAGTTTAGCTCTGGTGGTGTGAATGTCCGAGAGTGGAAAGCGATTGGATGTATGTCATTGTCCATAGGGGAGACTGTCGATAAGATGGCTGCAAGGGCATAGTCGGAGGCGTCCGTCTCAACAATGAGATGGGAACCGGGACTCCATTGGCTCAACAGGGGCTGTTGTAAAGGCTTTTTTGAGGGTTTTGAAAGATGTCCTGCAGCTATTGGTGAAATTCCATGGCGTGTCTTTTGGTGTCAAATGGGTTAGTGGGATCGTGATGTCAGAGTAGTTGAAGATGAAGCTGTCAGCAACAACAAGAGCTTCAATACTGGAGAGCGGAGGAGGGAAATGAGCAATGATACTTGTCGGTGTATTGACCAGCTCAAGACTGAGCTTTAACTAATTACCTAAGAACTATACATATAGTCTGGCGGAGTAGCAGAGTCCAATAACAAGTAATAGAAAGAGGAGGAGTAGGGAAATCATGACATTACCCCCCTCTTTAAGGTCAATGTCCTCATTGACTGTTGCCTCTCTACTGGGTGATCCAAACTACTGGGCTGGAGAAGCAAAGCACCCTTCCATGTAAGTGCCTGCATCACTTGTTCATTATCCCTCCCACCCATGGTCTTGTCCGAAAGAGGTGGTGAGAAGAAGGTAGACGACCCCTGCACTCGTCCTAGCTGTCGTACCAGTGTGCACGATTGGTGGGGCATCCTTTTCGCAAGAAGAAGGTAAGGCAGGGGTCACAGACTGGGTAGTTTAGTTTTCTCGTTGCACCTGTGTGTGTGCTGTCTTTCCTGGACCCAGAACCTCTGGAGCTCTCTGCTAGCCATGGGTTATCCTCTCGTTGCGCCAGTGTGCGCAATGATAACAGGTCCTCTTTTCGTTGCACCGGCATGCACGGCAACTCCGTTAGTTTTTTACAGGTCCCTTTCTCGTTGCACCGGCATGCACAGCGACTCCATTTTCATTGCGTTCTGCCCACGTTTGCACCTGCGCACCTCCCAGTCTTGTTCAAGCATGGTCGCACTGGTCTGCGCCCGCACTCACGTACGTCCTGGCCTCATTCGCGTCCGCGCTCGCACCTGCACCTGCTGCATCCGCACTCCCACCTGCACCTGCTGTACCTGCACCCGCTGCACCCACTGCACCTTCGCCCGCTGCACCTGTGCCCGCTGCACCCATTGCACCTGCGCCCGCACTCGCATCTGCACCTGCTGCACCTGCACCCGCTGCACCTGCACCCGCTGCACCCACTGCACCTGCACCCGCTGCACCCGCTGAACCTGTGCCCACTGCACCCGTTGCACCTGCGCCCGCTGCACCTGCGCCCACACTCGCACACGTTCCACTGCACCCGCACTTCGCACCCGCCGCTTGCACCTGTACCCGCACCCGCCGCCGTACTTCTACGCACACCTGGCTGCATTTGCACCAGTGCAGCTGTCACGTCCGCATGTGTTCGTGCCTGTCGCGTCTGCATGTGTTTGCGCCTGTTGCCATCGTGCACTTCATTGCGTCGATCCGCCGTGTCACACTTGCTGTCACACACTTTATTGCGTCGACCTGCTGTGCTGACCACCACCCCACGTACAATGGCCTTCCGCACATCGCTCACTCCTCACTTATGTACCATGTCATCCCATCATGTGATACTACTCCAGGGTTTGGTATGGGCCGAAAGGGTAGTCTGTGGAAGATGTGGCCTATGTGCCTGGGTGC
>QLPG01032350.1:0-10734 GCA_003314385.1 Gomphus sp. MG54 | reverse complement strand
ATGGGAGGCAGTGGGTCTGGAAACAGAAGGGGGAGGGGTTGAATGAGAGAGAGGTACAGTGTCAAGCCCCTGATACCAAGCTCTGATTTACTCGGCAGTACCGACCGGCCGACCCTTACCCATATCATGTGTGGCCTTGGCTCGGTACATTCGGTTTATCATTTGGTTCACTTTCCTCATCTCACCCTCTCTATTCATTGCCATTCATTCATTCCCTGTCCTTCCCCTTGCCTGTTTACCTTCAGGACATTCACTCTTTGTTGCCACTCAGCAGTGGCCCTATTGTTTTATGTTCTGCCACTCTCATTGTTCTACTCTCACTCACTCTTTTGTCCTTGGCCATACTTTATTGTTCTATTGTTGTCCACATTCCTTGTTCTATTCCTGATTATTGTGGACAATACCTCCACATGATTCTTCATACCTTATTGTTCTCCATTCCTTGTGCCACTCTGTTCCACATCTCACTTATTAGCCTATATAAGTAGCCAATGTATGTAGATGGTTCTTTGTTCTGGAAATTAACTAGGTTTACGCCTTCTTGTCCTCCCCTCTCCTGTCCCAAGTCCTTTACCTGGGCCGACACTCTTGGCACTCTCCCAGGTATCCCTCTGTCCTAAATCGGTGGCATGCATGGGAAGTAGGGCGCAACGCATGAGCACGTTGAAGCCATGCCACTATTCCCATCTTGCAGGACTTGGCCACTCCTTGGCATTCCCGGAGCCTGACATACAGGGGACAGTCAAGTTTGGAGGGGGAAACATTATGGTATGGGGGTGTATGGGATGGAATGGTGTTGGCCAGCTTGCAGAGATTGAGGGGAAGATGGATGCTGATCAGTTTGTGTCTATTTTTTAGGACCACCTGCTGCCCAGCCTAGAGGAAAGTAGAATTCCTGAGGAACAGGTAATTTTTCAACAGGACAATGACCCAAAGCACACACTCAAAGAAGGCCAAGAACTGGATGGAAAACAACAATATCACTCTCCTTGACTGGCCTGCACAGTCTCCAGACCTGAATCCTATTGAGCACCTCTGGGATCATGCAAAAAACAGGCTTAAGGAGTATCCAACACCACCCAAGGGAGTTTTGCAAATTTGGGAGAGAGTAGAGGAGGTATGGAATAACATACCACCAGAGGTATGTCAGAATTTGATAGAGAGTATGCCTAGAAGACTTGAGGCAGTAATTAGGGCCAAGGGGGGCAATACCAAGTGCTAGAATTGCAACTTACTATTTCTCTGATACCCTGTCAAGTCCACGATACCATGCTCTGATTTACTCGGCAGTACTGACCAACCGAGCCTTACCCATATCATCTCTCACCAGTGTGTGGCCTCGGCTTGGTACATTCAGTTCATCATTTGTTTTATTATCCCTATCCCACCCTCCTATTCTTTATTATTCTTCCACTCCCTGTCCTTCTCCTTTCCTGTTTACCCTCGGGACATTCACTATTCATTGCCACTTGGTCATGGCCCTATTGTTTTATATTCAGCCACTCTCTATTGTTCTATTCTCACTCACTCTTTTGTTCTTGATCACATTTCATTGTTCTATTCTCACCTACATTCCTTTGTTCTATTCTTGATCATTGTGGACAATACCTCCACATGATTCTCCATACCTTTGTTAAATCCACATGTTGGCACTTAGCTAGAGGCTTCTGGAAGGGTTTCTGGAGGGTTCTGAATGATTTCCGAAGGGGGGTTCATACTCCAGGGATGGAGGGACTAAGGGTCGCAGACTTGGGATCAGAATTGGAATCAGGATGGAAAGTCAAGAAGTGCTGGGGGTCTTGGAACTGTTCGCAGTATAGGGTGGTATGAGTGGTTTGAGGTCACAGGGACTTGGCTTCAACTTATGTGTTGCGCCCTCCTCGATCGTCTGTCCCTAATTTCAGAAAGTTGGAAAGTTTACCGGAACTTAATCGGAAACTACTGTCATGACCACACATCATGCTTGACTTACTTAGCAGTACTGACCGACCAACCCTTACTCATATCATCCCATGGTGTACGGTTTCAGTTTGGTACACCCGGTTCATCACCTGGTTCATTATCCTTTTCCCCAACCCCTATTCTTTATCATCCCTACACTCTTTTTCTTTCCCCCTCACTCACTTACCCATGGGACGTCCACTATTCTCTGCCACTTACTTGCGGCCCTATTGTTTTATTCTTGGCCATTCCTTATTGTTCTATTTCTTTCCCACAATCTCACTGCTTATATTTCATTGTCTTACTCTCACATTATTCTATTCTAATCGCTGTGGACTATACCTCCACATGGTCTTCATACTTTATTCTTTTTTCCATGTCTCATGCCACCCTCATTCCATATTCTGCCTCTCAGCCTATATAAGTAGTAGATGCGTGTACATAGTTCCTCAGTCTGAGTATCAACTAGGTTTATGCCTCCCTACTCTCCTCCTTCTGTTCAGAAGTCCTTACTTGGGCCGACACCCTTGGCATCCTCCTGAGTATCTTTTCCTGTTACAAGTTAGTGGCATGCAGAGGAGGCAGGGTGCAATGCATGAGTACATTGAAGCCAAGCCACCCCAACTGGCCTGCAGGACTTGGCCAGTTCCAACAGCACCATCGGCAGTACCAAGACCTGACAACTATGACGCAGAATTAAGTTGATATTTGTACTGGCAAATAGTCCAGTCAACTGGTGACTTATATACATGTATCTAGTCTTTGTACTATCTTTGCCAAGTAAAGACAAGGGGAGGGAAGAGTACAAGGGGCTAATACAGAATGAAGAACAAGGGAGTGAGGTATGCGATGATCCTGCACATTGTTTTATCAAAAGAGTGGAACCTTGGTCTTGGAATCTTGGAGACTCGGGAATACGGAACTTCGGGTGGGTGCAATGGATTTACAGAAAGTGATTGTTCCAGACTTTTAACAGTCGGAAAGTCTTGGAAAAGGTGTGGGTGGTTGTAAGGGCTGGTATGGGTTTATTGAGAGTACAGGCCATAACAACCTTATTGTTCTCCATTCCTTGTGCCACCCTGTTCCACATCTCACTTCTTAACCTATATAAGTAGTGAATGTATGTAGATGGTTCTTTTTTCTGGAAATCAACTAGGTTTACGCCTTCTTGTCCTCCCTCCTCCTATCTAAAGTCCTTTACTTAGGCTGACACTCTCGGCACTCTCCCGGGTATCTCTTCTGTCCCAAATCAGTGGCATGCACAGAAAGTAGGGCACAACGCACGAGCACATTGAAGCCAAGCCACTACAACCGGCCTGCAGGACTTGGCCATTCCCATCTGACACCTTGGCATTCCCAAAGCCTGACATACCCTCTCACAAAACTGAGTCAATGAGCCCTTGATTTGAATTGCTCATATCTTCATCACCCCTGACCAGAATTACATAATTTTTCAATGGTTGCATAGTCCTGATAAGACTCTTTCTTTGATACACCAACACCTTTTTCATATATGTTTTACATTCAAAGCTATTCAATGAATAGTCCAAAAGCACCAAACATTGACTCAGTTTTGTGAGTCACTGTAAATGCTCCGTCTCGTCATATCTGATGACTTAAATCTGTTGGTCATCTTTGTATATTGGGTTTGAGGTATATGGGGATTAAGGTATGTCAAGTGTGTCTTTATAGTTGTAGGCTGGGGCCCATAACCTGTGAACAAGCTGAAGATAAAATTGATTCAGTCTTCGTAGCAAAGACTCAGTTCTATTTGAAGTAACTACCTAAAGATAAAATTGACTATGACAAAATGTAAGTATTAGAGATAGTGCATAAAGGATTTAGTACTCACTTCAGTCTTCATAGCAAAGATTAGTGTGAAGGGCTGCTTTAGCGATCTACTTATATGAAAAGTAAACAATAGGAAAGTGGATAATTGGATTGTGGACAATAGGATTGATAAATTATTTGGTTCCACACCTATAGCCACTCATGTCTGCTTGCCATGGTAAGTGCCCGGTCTGAATGCTAATGTAATCTTAACATCCTCAACACTCCCCCCACCTCAGCTTGTTGGTCGTCATTATCACATGATCACCACCATGGTTGATATAAACACTTATGTTTTTTTTTGTCCTGATCTACAGGTCATCTTTTATATATAACCTTGTCTTGCTTATACCTAGCTCTGGCATCCTGAGAAAGTGTTCTTCAATGGCATGAAAAAGAGCACCACTCCCACCAATTTTTTCATAAAATAAGATGGTCAATATGCACCTGGGTGATGCTTGAACTTCAAATTTGAAAAGCTGTACTTGCAAGCCCCCACCACTGTCTTCCCCCATGCCTTTTCTCAACCAGACATCAACATAATACATTGGTGCTGGCTTCTCTCATGATCAGTTTCAATATCATGATACCAATCTTTAAGAATGTCATGGTCAAAAATTTGTCAGAATTCTCCCATGGATATTGGTGCCAATGGGTCATGATCAGCTCTGCTTCTTAGCTTTGTGGGATAGACGAGGAGGCGACAAAATAGGTGATCATGAATTGGAGAAAGGTATTGAGTGGGCTCATCCTCTGGCATGATAGTGATGTTTTAACCTTGTTTAATTTCAATTTAATTCATTTTCCTTCTTTATACTCTCCTCAATATCCTAAGCGATTGCCAATATTGTTCACCGGGAGTGATAACAGGCAGGTGACAACACAAATACTAACCACTGTTATTTTGGCCATGAAACTTGAAGAATGGAAGGCCCCAACTGGAATAAAGCCTATTGATATTTCAGCTCAGAAGAATCTTGAGATTCTGAGAACAATAGCTTGAATGAAAGATATGGATCTGTTCTGGTATTAGGAGTATATGTAGGATGCAAGCCCATCCATTTCATGTCCTGGGGAAAACTGTCAAATGAGTAGTGCAGAATATTTGGTCTATATATCAGATTGGCATCTTTGGGGTTTCACATTAAAATATCTTGATGTTTTCATTTAATAGCCTCAATGGCATGTTTATCCTCAAGACCTCAATTTCTTAGTGATATATCCTCGATCTGAGTGTGCATGTGAGGTTGTGGGGATGTTGGAAGAGGGAAATCTGGGAGAAGGTTGATGGAGAGTGGAGATAGTGACAGGAAACAACATGATGACGTACTTATCATGAAACGGGGTGTCAGAAGTTGGCACGCATTGCAGAGCAGCCAATCTTAAAGAGGAGTGAAATTGATGTTTTGAAGTGCAGAATGGGCCTGTAGGCTTGTACAAGTCGTGCTAAAAAACCGAAAATGATCAAAAACTATTAAGGGTGACATGGTGACAGCATTACTGCTTTGGGTGAAAAAGCTCACATTTACAACAAAGTGCAACTTGACAACTTGCCTTCTGTGGCTCTCCCGGTGACTCCAGCTGAGGCTTGATTGAGTCCATAAGAAACATGTAGCATATGTGTGCTTATATCTGTATTTAATAACCTGTCAGACCAATTGATGTATAAGATGAAATTCGGTGACTTTTTTAGTATAAATTACATTAATCACAGTATAATCACAAACAACCATCTACATCAAATGATCACTCAGCACAACCATAATTATATATATCATAGGATGAGATCCTGAGCTCCCAGTGAATACTATCATATGATTCCCCAATATGTGAATGTCGATGTCCTTTTCAAACCCTATATTGTTTCAACAGCATCTGCAAACAAAATCGAATCATCACAGGACTGGAACAACCCACCACAGCTGAAATAATGCATAAACCTTACCCAAATGTTGTGATCCCACTGGAGTCATGTTCTCTATCTCTCCCAAACTCCCCCCGGCCCATGGATACTCATCAAGGTCAATCCATTCTGTATTGGAATCAGGGAGATCCTCAAGCTTAATGTCATTTGATGAGGGGAACCCAGTGTCAATTGACTCGGTGATGTTCCGGTCACTGAATTCGTCCATAATGGCATTATGCATCCATCGTGTAGCTGCATGGAAGCTGCCAATGGGATGAGGGGAAGAGTGGGTGATTCCATTACGATGGGAATGCTTCTCTTGGAGGTCCAAATGAATTCGACAGATGATAATGACAGAGAGGCTATATGAGGTATCAGTCAAGCCACCCAAACAGTCGTATTTCAGGGCTCTTACCTGTCCTGCAGAGGAATAAGAATCCCAGCAAGAGTAAGCTATTGACCTTTGATTAATTCATTATTTTTACCAGTTATATCCAATGAATCATTTACTCTTAAGACCTGTCATAATCACTACTCAGCCAACCTTATGCAGGATTTTATTGAGAAATACCTTGTTTAGGATGGTTGCTGTTAATGTTACTGTAAGAATGAACCTGAGTGTGGATTAGATGCAAATTTGAAATAACAATTAAAAATCAGATACCCATATTGTAGCACACCTTTATAATAATTAGCCATAATGTATTATACCACTGAGAAACATACTTTGTTCAACGAACACCTAAGTTAGTGACTTGGTGTGCAATTCTCTCAACTCCCTCAACTCCCTCAAGTGTCCAAGGGAATTGGAAAGGGTCATTGCAAAGACAACTGTGTCTAAAAGGATAAGCAACACATCCTCAATAGTGACCACTGGAGAATGAATAAGCATTAACACAAAATTGAAACAAAGGAAGCTTCACTTCTGAAAATTATGTGAATAGACAGACATGTGAAGGAATACAATCAACATAACTCACAAGGCAAACTGTTTCAAGTCTATATCAGTTGGTGCACAGTTGTATATTTTTGCAGAAAACTATGCAGTGCAGAACAAGTTTTATTAGTCATCACAAAGTGAGAGGATGACATACCAAGACACACCCGACAGGGCCAAGAAACAACAGACTAAGCACTAAAGCAGTCAGTCTCTTCATCTTAGATATGGCATATGCCCGTGCCATCAAAAGCCCTGGTAGAATAGATAGATAATTTTTTGAATCAAAAAATAGAGCCATTGCCACCTTGGATTCCAAGAAGTAATAGAATAACAATACTATCACCCCAGTGAACTAAGTCACTACATGCACTGTTTGGACATTAGTTCCTGTGTTAAACATTATCAGAGTCTTACTGGACCGGGATGAATGTGAACTCTTTGTGATCCATGGTATAGAACTACTCACCTTGATGGATAGATTTGGGATGAAAATGTCAATTATTGCGAAGATCATCAAGTAGATGAACTGTCCATAATGAGCCAAAATATACAGGACTGATCCCAATCTAAGCTTCTTCCTCCAGATATGTTTTCTCTCAAAACAGAATGTGAGGAGTGTCTCATAAACCAAGAGTGCTATTTCAAATAGTGAGATCACAATGAGGTCCACACAAAATCACTACTGAGCTTACCCAACACAGCAATCAAAGAATAGTTCCCAGCCAAACTGTCCGGATCATAAATTTCCTTGAAACCGAACAGTTTAAGGTACTCACAGATCTGTTTCCTGCTGGATTAAGCCTCCATTACTCCCTTGAGAGTGTTGGAGCTAAGATGAGTAAGCACCAAATGCACTAAGGAATGGATATCCTGGTCATGTTTGACTGGGACTGTATATATATTTTGAATCACTAGAAAGCTGCCCCTCAGTGAACCACCCATTCACTGAGGTGCATATTCCATTTGCATGCCTGGATACAAAGATACTAATGATATTGTAGTTCTTCTGTATCTAGGTATAGTAGCAATATATATCAGTGAACCGCCCGTTTACTGAGTTCTTCTGTATCTAGCTACTGCACATAACTGCTACAGGTTATGGGCCCCGCAGAGCCCACTATGTCAACCCCCACCTCCAAGTTGTTTGTCGTCCTGAAGCTGGCCAGGGATGGCACAAACTGGGTTACCTGGAAAAGTCAGATGTTAGCCATCTTGTCTGTGACTCGTGGTGCCAAACGTCACCTGGACGGGACCGCGAGAATCCCCCCTCCGATCCCCACCTATCCCAAGGACCACAAGCTAACAGTGAAGGAGGAGGAGGACCTGGACGACTTGGAAAGATGCTGGGACGATCACAATCAGCGGGAGGCTACGATCATGGCCCAAATATTTACCACAGTCCCCAACAGCCTCCTCATTGAAATACGCAACCTCCCTACAGCCAAGAACATATGGGATGCCATATGCTCAAAACATGAAACTAGAGCACTCACCATTAAGGTCAATATGCGGTGCCATATGTACGAGATGAAGTGCGAGGACGAGTCAAACATCCGTATGCACCTGGAGGTGATTATGAGGATGCAGGAGCAGCTTGCTGGGATGAACGCAGGACTCACCAACGATGACCTCATTACCGTCATCCTTGGGTCACTCCCCAAGTTGTACTGCCCACTCATCAATGCAATTACGATGTCAGCGGCACACACAAAGGTGAAGCTGGAGCCAGATCAGGTGCCAGTATGTTAATCGATGAATTCAAACGACTCACCATCAAAGAGCACCAACTGAAGGTGAGTGAGAATGCTCTCACTGCAGCAAAGGCCGTGGAAAATCACAGGCATGCAAGGGCACCTCCAACACAACAAAGACTGATACTGTCAAGCGTCGGATACTGATGGACTTCGGTACTGCCAAGGGGTGTTGTCGAAAGGTCGGGAAGACTATGGCCAAGTCCTGCAGGCCAAGAGTAGTGGCGTTGGCTTCAACGTACTCATGCATTGCGCCCTACTTGCCGTGCGTGCCACTGTATTTGCAACAGACAGATACTCAGGGGGATGCTGAAGATGCCAGCCCGAGTCGAGGACTTAACAGAAGAGAAGAAGGTAGAAGGGCCTAAGCCTAGTTGATACCCAGAATGAGGAAGTATGTACATCCATGTCCTACTTATATAGGTTAAGAAGCGACATGTGGAATAAGGAATGTGGGACAATAAGGTATGCAGAGCATGTGGTTGTTGTCCACAACAAACAAAATTAGAACAAGGAATGCAAAGCGGGGATAGAACAATAAAAGACAATATAATAGGATCGTGACTCGAAATGGGACAATAGGGAGTGGCCAAATATAAAACATGGGGTCGTGTCCGAGGATAATACAAGGACGGGGAGTCCCGAGGTGAAACAAACCGAGGAGTGTGGATGGCGAATGTGCCGAGCCAGGACCAGCGCATCAAGTGTTATGCAGGCAACGCGGGCACTTGGTCGTGGATATAGGATGATTGCTCGGTCGGCACTGCCGGTGGATGGGTCTCGGTACGTGGACTTGACAGGGGCATAACATATAAGCAGTATAAAGCATGGGTCAAAACCCAGCATGGCACGAAGTTGAAGCACCTGCAAACCAACCACAGGGGTGAATATCTCTCTCAGAAGGTCACAGCGGACCTTAAATCAAAAGGAACCCTAAGGAGTCTTACCGTACATGACATGCCACAGGAAAATGGTGTGTCAGAGCACCTGAATAGAATGCTATTGGAACACGCTCGGGCTATGCTTCTGATGGCTGGCCTACTGAAGTTCCTGTGGACTGAGTCAGTCCAACATGTGGTATGGCTCAAAAACAGAACTTCCACGCATGCACTCAATGGCAAACCGCCATACGAGCTTGTACACGGCGTGAAACCCAACCTAACTGACCTCCCTGAGTGGGGCACAAAGGTTTTCGTGCTGAAGGAGCACACTGGCAAACTTGATTCCAAGGCAGATGAGGAGAGATGGATGGGGTACAGTGACGAGAGTAAGTGCCATAGGATTTACTGGCCCAGAAAACGTCACATCACCGTCGAAAGCAACATGACATTCGATGCTCCAGTCCTGGTCACACCCACCAATGCACTAACTGAGGGGGGGTCCATCGCCCACAGCAGTAGAGCCATCGACGGTACCCCTCACGGCTATGGCAACAAAGGCATCAGAATCAGCGGTATCCCTCATGGCCAAGGACCCCCACCACTACCACCAGACCCACCCACAGGTCATGCGTGCATCGACCCACTTGAAGATTTCGAGGACATGGATGTGGACGCAGATCCACTCGGCAGGGGTCACTGCACGTGGAAACCATCCGCATACGTGTGTGGGATTGCTGACAGCACTGGCAGCAGCACCGGTTGTGCAAACACCCCCATATACCCAAAGGGGCTGCCTGCCCCCACCGGGAACATCGCCTTAGCAGTCCTGGAGGAAGTAGAGGAGGTCAGCACGGTGGATGAACGAGAGACGCACTGCTCGCTAGAACACACGATGGCAGTGGCTACCCAGAGCATGGGAGTCAACCCGGTTAGCCTGGACAATGTGCGTTCATGCAAAGACTGGCTGGCGTGGGATGCATCTATCAAGTGGGAGCTGGACCAGCATGCAATGCTATGTGTGTGGGACCTCGTAGAACCCCCGGACAGTGCCAACATCATTGGTAGCAGGCTCGTTTTCTGCTACAAACATGACGTGAACGGTAACGTTGTAGCCCACAAGACCAGGCTCGTTGCGCAAGGCTTTTCCCAAACAGAAGGGATAGACTACAACGAGACATTTTCCCCCACTGCCAAACTTTCCACCATCCATATCGTTGCTGCCATAGCAGTCAGGAATGACTGGGAACTTGAGCAGACTGACATCGATGGTGCATACCTCAATGCCCTGGAGATGGTCTACATGCACCAGGCCAAAGGCTATGAAGCTCCTGGGCAAGAACACCACATTTGCCACCTCAACCGCTGTAGAGTTGCTCTAGGTAATTAATACCTAAAAGCCTGCGTGCACCGGTCCTTTTCTCTGGCAGGATCTAGCGCAGTCGTTCGGCACAGCTAGAATTGGTTCTGTGACTTGGCTATGTATGA
>QLPG01032334.1:0-11192 GCA_003314385.1 Gomphus sp. MG54 | reverse complement strand
CTAATCTACCATTTCACCTAGCCTTAATCCAGGATCCAAAATACTTTTGGAAGTATTGTGATACTGAAGTGGTATGATTCTCCTTAACATTAGTAATGGCCTGAAATGTTGTGATCTCAAATCATACTTAATTTCCAGCATGAGCTGGTATGGACAAACTTGCGATGGGTTCAATCTGTATTTGGTCAAAATTTGGGAAGCAATCTTGTTTCAGGGCTGCCAGGGCCATCGCCGCAAATTCTTCAAATAGGGAAGATTATCCTGGATTGACCTGCAGCGCAGTTTCATATCGTGACTCTGTCCGGACATGTAGGCAGTCTACATGTGCATACGCCCCTGGCATGCCGCTATTATGGCGGAAAAAGCTTGTAAGTTGCATGTAGCCAGCGAATCAATGGAATTTACCTAAGGACCATTGTTGACATTTGTCAAAATTTCAGGTTTATGTGGTCACTACAACGCCATGGTTTTCGTGTGCATTGAGCTCCACCAGTTTTTCTCCCCCATGCACGCTAAACATCGAAAGAACAAAGAAATTCTCCATTGCGATCGTGGTACAACGACACAGGATTCTAAGCAGTCGCCATACCAAGAGGAATCTCTGAGAGGAAAACGTCATACCGATTGGAAATGACAGCAGCAAGTAAGCTAAACTCACCCATCGAATACATTCATTGAAAATTACTTATCCAGGTCTCACAATGACAGAGTCGAACATTTCTCGACATTTAATTATTAACTTTCATGGTGGTAAGTTTCATCATCTCTCACCGTGGTGTATAACTGAGAATGAGATTGGAAGCACTTAGACGATGTACGGGCTCAAGCCTGTGAGAACATCAATATGAGAGAAAACAAGGAAAAAGTCTCCTACAGTGTTTCCTCCCATGATACAGAGTTGCGATCACAATGACTACATCTCTATGCATGTGAATATTATGAAATCCACAACAAAAATAGAGCTAAGGTTTTTGATAGTGATGCAGTGTTTATCTCCGTTAATAGTGTCCGGGCATCAGAAATAAATGGCCAACCCAGTCGTAGTAGCCGAAACTACGATGAGGGCGATCCCTGACTTTTTTCCTGTTCCAAATAGCACTAATGTCTTGAAAACTAGGGACCAACCACTACGGAGATTAAATCAACGAAACACCGCACCGTCCAGCACGACAGTCAAGTGGGCTACAATGAATCTTTAGACTAGTGGATTCTACAACTTTGGTAAATGTTCAGGGAGTTGTGCATTTTGAGAACTGTCCGTGTCATGAAGGGAGTAATTTGCTTGCCCTGTACAGATTGGTTACACTGTAACATAAACACAGTTGAAAGGCCTCAAGTTGCCTTCCTTATGAGCAGATTATCGCCTACGCTACGAATTCCTGTTTTGGAGCATGTCATAAACTGGGATATTCGAACTGGTTTACGCGCAGGTCCTCTGAGTTTCCTCACATGAAAACCCAGGTTTTGTGCTTGGCTTGGAAGGGATTACCAGCCTATAAATGAGTTCGAGATCCAAAAGAGTTTCCGTCCTCTCTGCAACATTGAATGCACTATCTCGAGCACAACGTTTGGAAGGTGAGAAGAGAGGAGGGATCGGATTCGCTCTCCGATGTAGCTCCATTGTCTGCATTGCCGTGAGACTCGGACACGGTCAATTCAGAGGAGGAAGATCGAAGGGGGGAACTCGGGACGACAATAGAGATATGAACTTGGAGTATCCAAATCAAGACCAAACGGTTAAACTTAATGTTTTGTATTTCGTTTTCCAACTCACCTACAAAAGCATAGATCCGATCTTGTGTTAGCTACTTTTCTAACCGTTCTTTGGAAATCGTTTGATTCCCGGCAGGTGTTAGAAACGTGTTGCTGGGTGGCATGCACTTAAGCGTCGGGGGAGATAATAAGGAGGTTGGATATGGGATGCGACCGCTAAAAACGGCCAACAAGGTAGACGATAATCAGGGGCGAGTCTAATATGCACGCCGTTATGGTAGGATTCCTGAGAGTAACTATGCACAAATTTCATCGATCATGAAATGCTATCTTCATCTCATACTGGCAACCGCATAACTTGTTCTGAAGGAAGAATAGAAAGTAATGTGAAGTTAGTGTAGTCCCGAAAACCATGAAATTGTGGCACACCAGTTGCTCCCTCTTCACCGATGTCTCCAGATGGATATCCAGGTTGCTATTGTCAATCGTTTCAAGTCGAGACAAACCACGAACCCGATCCCGTAACAGATAAGTCCTACAGTTTCTCTTTTCTTCCGCACTAATCTTCATTAAACACGTGCTTCTCAACCCAGATTGCCGTGTCACATCAGTCACACCTGGTTTGTAATTCATCATCTATTTGCCGCTCAATCAAAAGCCAAACAGTGGTTTCATCGGTTCTTGATTAGCGACACTGAAATTTCAACGATCCCACTCTCTTCAGGCATTACAGACTCAACACAGGTCTGTCTACCTAGTGGCAGAAAAAAAAATTACTTTTCGTTTTTTTTTTCTGACCAGGACTGCTAAAGTTGCGAGGATAAAATATTAAGCGCTGGCTGAAATATTAAGCGTTCGGCTGAAATATTAAGCGTCCGGATGAAATAATAAGCGACCATTCCGGCTTGTGAAATCAGCTTCTGGATGAAATATTTAGCGTCCAATTGGCTGAGTAATACTGAAATAGTAAGCATCCGGCTTAAAAAATAAGCGTCCGATTTTGGCTTAAGTTTAAGGCTCAACATATAAGCGTCTGGTGTAACAATAAGCGTCCATTTTAAGCAAGTATGTGTGACAAGAGTGATTGCAGGACAGCCGCTACCAGCCTATTGGAGATGCTTACGTGCGGGGACGATTCGGTCCCACCTGGAGACACAAGCTCCAATTCACGAATATCTCTCCAAATCATTTAATATTCTCGCTCCTATAACTGCAAACTGCTAATATACATGGTATCAACATTTTCATGATGGTAAATTTGAAAGAGTGTAATAACCTCAGTATGATCGATCCTGCATTTATATGACCATCCGATGGCAAGGAGCGGAGGCTGAAATATACGTTTCACAGTGGGGGCAGAGAGTCCTTGATTGTGTTGACCGTTAGGACTGGATATTATCGCTACCAGGAAATGGTAATCCTCGTTGGTGTACCGTCACTAACACGCAGAGCAACGACTTTTGATGAGAAGCATCACCCATGCTGTCTCGGACAAGCCAGACCTCCAAAAACTAGTCTTTGTTGAAGTCTTTAAGCCAAATGTGAGTCCTGTCAAAGCTTTTGATTCTGCCTCCTCCTACAAGGCTTCGGTCGTAGAACATTCCGCGATTCAGAGAGGGCCGGGAGGAGATAAAACATGTTTTTAAATGCCGAAGAGATAGTAAGAGACAGTTAAAAGTAGCATGGTCGAGAAAGTCTTAAAGCAGCCCTAAACTCCTGGATTTATCTATCGACGAGCATTGACACTTTGATCAATCGAATCAAAATTTTGCTACATTCAACAATGTAGATATCAGAAATGTTTTGACGGTGATTGACCAGCAACTCATAGATATAGCAATACATCAACTCCGTAATACTTGTCATTTAGTCACGAGCAGCGTGCGAGGATCCAATACCAAGATCTTCCGGTCCATACATAGAATCCTTAATGACAGCATAATCCGACTCTTTCTTCCTCTTTCCAGCAGCGATAGAGTCAAATACCCACTCCGGGGTCACGACATGGGTCTTGTGTCTAGTGTTAGAGTGGAGGAACTTGTGTGTCTTTGAGCCACTTAGGCCTTGCGACGTGAAGATATGAGAAGCTCCAGCAGCCATATTCCTGTATCAAATGTTTCAAAAGGATGGCGGTGATGATACAAATGACCCACATTATCTTTCCACCAGCCATAGTGACAATTCGTTTCATTTCTATATCGGTGGTCCCTCTCATGTAGCCGCCAACATAGACCTTGATACCCAGGAGAACCCCATCGTCATCCCGGCCGTTAGCTTGTCGTTGATTTTCGAGTTTTTGGTTTCTGGACTTGTGATAACCTTGGTAGGGGCGGGAATCCGAACGTTGGTGGCCAGTTGTGCAGGAGTTCACATGTTCTGGGACGAATAATTCAATTCCACACGGCGATGTAAAGGAATCGGGTGTGTATAGTCCATTGTTTGATCAAATGGTAGACGAGCTCAAGATATGGCCTGAGTATAATTCGTTTCAATGCATGGTTAATGAAGCCTTCAATTTCATAATTATGGGAAGGAAGGGCAGCAAGTATGTGTGACAAGAATGGCTGTAGAACAGCCGCCACCAGCCTATTCGAGATTTTGACATTTTCGCTCCTATATCTGCGAACTACTAATATACATGGTATCAATATTTCATGATGGTAAATTTGAAAGAGTGTAATAACCTCAGTATGAGCGATCCTGCATTTATCTGACATGCGATGGCAAGCAGCAGAGACTGAAATATAGGTTTCACAGCGGGGGCAGAGAGCGCTCGACTGTGTTCACCGTTAGGATTGGATATTCTCGTTACCAGGAAATAATCCTCCTCGCTGTTTATGCGATACAAGAAAAACAAAACACCAGTAAAAAGAAGAATTGAAAACGGTCATAAAATGTTGAAGCACACACTAAATTCAAATTTGGAAGCTCACATGAGAATCAAACATGCCGCTTTCAGACGACTAAACTAAGTAACTATCTAGTGATGATACCACTAGCTAATCTACACTACAAAAGAGATAAGCATTCTGGTACATATTTAAGGATCTCAACTGTGTACAACAGCACAGTTTCACTGTGGTAATTTGGTGCTATTGGCACTTTGTCAGTGACAAAGTCCAATAGAAATCTAGACATAGGACCTTTGAAAATGGCTTTATAGCCCTGCTCGTGATCTGAAAAAAAAAGGTTTTGATTCCTACCATGCCTTATATTAAGTCTGACCAAATTTCAATGTTTGTCCTAGCCACCTTTTGACCTACCCTTAATCCGGGATCCAAGCCATATGTGCACTGCACTTATACTATATACATAAAGAGATGGATTATTCTCTCCACATCTGATTGTGAAGGAGTCTGACGTCGATTTGCATTGGACAGTGAGAAGGTTGTCCGTGTTAAGAATCGGATCCGCCTGATATTATGTTCCACAAAATAGGCAAAATTGTGACTGGTTACTTGTGGATGGTACCGCGACCATTGAGAGGTTGAAGAGTGACATAATTAGAGGAGGTGAAACCTAGGTCCACTTCTTTGTCGAGCAAGCTCACCAGATCTTGCGTTTTTCACTACTGTAGTCAAGAGAATACATCCTGTATCACATTTGGCAGGTAACCCACTATGTGACAGGTGGTGAAGAGGTTGAGGGTGCGTCATGACATCAGGTAAGTTATGCGATTTTGCGCCTCTTTTTTTCCCATCGTGACAGGTTGCACTAAAAATTATCGCTCTCAAAACGTTGAAAGTCCCCGACCCTGGATATCGGGGCTCAACGACAAGCGACATCTTCCCTCCCCTTTCCTGACCCTAATGTCAGCCTACTTCTAACGTTCTTTCATCACCCGTATCTCCATTATGCCCAACCTCGAATAAAACATTATTCCTTGTGTTATCAGCCGAGGCCCGTTTTTATCAAATATACTGGAAAAGGGCCAAAGGCACGCACCATGCATAAGATAACCTCTATCCGTACCGCCATGTCGTTGGTCTCTTCCTCTAAATCATGAAAGATCTTATATCAAGCCCACAGAAACGCCTTCCCTTTGACTTGTCCATTTTTCACCACCACAGATAAGACGATCCTCATCAATAGCATAATCGGCCAAAGAGCTCACCTTCCATGGCGAGACGCTGCGACCTATGAGCTTGATTCTTTACCTAACCTAATTCTTGCTGTCAGCTCTTCATGTCGCCACTTTTTTCCAAGTTTGTGAGAAACATCCAAATTGTCCAGTGGTTCCTTCCGGTGGCTCAGGCAACCCTTGTTTCTGCAATCTCTTGCCCATATTACTAATCTTTTATCCCAAAGCCTAGATAAAGAAAAGAAGCTAACACAGACAAGTGGAATTGCTTGCTGCAGGATCTCAGTGTATCCATGGTATTACAGAGCTCATGTCTTTGTTCACACGATCTTACTGATTGAGGTGGCAGTATTCATGCTTTGTCGTACTCTCATGTCACATGATCAACTATTACTACGGTGATAACGTAGTAGCGCATCGTCTTGTGCTATGAGGACGCTTCATAACGCATCGGAAACGGATCCTTCCTTACGGATCAGCACAACATATGATTTTATTGTCAACTTAGCAATTCAACAGGAATGTATCAGTATAAGGCTCTACAAATTACTTGGGCTGCCCTAAGAACGGAGGCCAAACCGGATTCCAAAGAGCGGAAGAATGGGTTAAGTTACTCCAAATGTTACAAGTGCACAAATGCTATTTTTCCCTGCTAGCTTCTGACGTTCTCACGCCGGCATCGCCTGCTGACTGACCAGTACACACACACGTGGTTTCGACGCATTGTTTTTCTCACCAACACCTGAGGCAGCTACCAAGCAAAACTATGTTACCCACGTCTCATTCCAATCCTCAGTCCACATCTTTATTCGAGGGCATAAACCTTAACTGGAGCCAGGTCAACATCCGTAAGCATACTTGTTGAGCGATAATCCATATTTGGCGGAGCTGAACATACGTGTTACGTTGCAGATGCAAATGGGGACGTGAATATACCAATTGTCAACAAACCGACGATTATCAACAGTACGTGTGGTCATTCCTTTCAGCCTTCACTCCCATCCTCACATCTATAGACCCTCCGCATGATCCTTTAGCATTGCTCAAACCCGCAGAGCGAGCCTCTTATGATACCCGCTATGGTGCCGAAGGCGACGAACCACGCGGGTGCATGGAGGACACACGTGTGCAGATCTTGACTGATATCGAGGCTTGGGCACACGATCCTTCGGCTCTACCGGTCTACTGGCTCAATGGGTTCCTAGGAACAGGCAAAACTACCATCGCTCATACCCTGTGCCAACGTCTGGACGTGCAGAAGAAGCTTGGAGCGAGTTTCTTTTGCTCTCGCTCTGCGTTGAGGGATGCATCCCGCATTATCCCTACGATCGCCAGCATGCTTGCTCGATCTAACTCTAATATTCGATCAGCGATATCCGACGCTCTTGCGAACAAACCCGATGTGGCCAATCTCAACTCTGTACATGACCAGTTCCACACCCTGATCATCAAACCCGTGAAGCATGCCCTTGAAAGCGAAATGGACAGTGGTTACATTATCGTGATCGATGGGATCGATGAGTGTTCCACCTCCTCACAATGGATAGTCAAATCGTTGATCGGTACCATCCTCAATGCTGATGCGGACATTCCCCTCAAGTTCTTCATTACAAGTCGACCGGAGGACTGGATCGTGGCTGCTTTTGAACGTGATGTTGCACCTCGACCGAAAAAATTCACTCTTCACCACGTGGTCAAAGGTGATGTACAACAAGATATTCAGACTTATCTTATATCATCACTGTCTGAGGTGGCGACATCTCGCGGATATTCTCAGCTTGGCTGTCCTTGGCCGACTGAACTCGAGATCGAGGATCTTCTTGAAAAATCAAATGGTTTATTCATATTTGCTGCAACTGCCGTGAGATATATTGGCCAGAGAGGTGCAAATGCCAGGCAGCGGCTAACCCATCTGACGAGCTCAGCACTGCCTCTCCCGTCCCTGGACGGTTTCTACAATTTTATTATGAAAGAGGCATTCCATGATGATTTCACCGAGGGGGAGAAGTCCGCGAGACACGATGTACTTGCCGCTGTGGTCCTTCTCCAGAATCCGCTCTCCATAACAGGCATTGCCTCCTTGTTGAATAACGAGGCTAGACATGCCCTATCTCCATTCAGTTCTGTTGTTCATCTTCCGTCTACCGACGATGATCACGTCAACATATTTCACGCTTCGTTCCGTGAGTTTATCGTTGATCCAGAGCGCTGCGAAGCACACGGCGTAGACTACGCAAAAGGTCACGAAATGCTCACCACCAAGTGCCTTCAACTCTTGAACAACACTCTTCAACGTAACATCTGTCATTTACCTGAGGATCAAATCGGAACACTCCCTCATGAAATCGAAGATCCCAGCATCATTTCGACGGCCCTCCGGTACTCGTGCATGCATTGGGCATTTCATCTTCTAGAAGCATCTCCTAGAGAGCCGTCTCCGATACTCGACTGTCTTTCTGGATTTGCCGATCAGCATCTATTGCACTGGTTCGAGTGCCTGAGTGCAATTGGCGGGCTGGAATTGGGTGTCAAGTCTCTTCGCAACGCCAAAGAAGCCACAGTGGTGAGTGTACCATATGGAGAGGGGTATCAGCTGACAGCTGACCACTTCAATAGAAATTCCCGATGGCATACAATAAGTACGCGTTGCTATTCGATGATGCTCGTCAATGCCTCCAGATGGGATCTGAGGCTATCAGCCGTCACTGCCTCAACACGTATCGCTCGGCCTTTACCTGGGTTCCTAAACGGTCCTTACTACGGCAGAAATATGCAACTTCGTTCTGCAACGGAGCTAAAGTCCTTGCGGGACTTGCGGATGCATGGGAGCTGACATCAAAGCATGTCATGCGACACCGTGGATGTGTAAATTCTGTCATGTTCTCTAGCGACGGCAGCCGAGTTCTGTCTGGGTCAGAGGATAGGTCAGTCCGTATCTGGAATACGGATACTGGCGAGATGGAGCGCATGCTTGAGGGGCATTTGCATGCGGTGTTGTGCGTCGCGTTCTCGCCTGATAACACACAGGTCGTATCTGGTTCGGAAGACAGATTTGTACATATCTGGGACGCAACTGCGGGAGAGACGATGGGCATATATAAGGGTCATTCGCATGGGGTTCTATCTGTGGCTTTCTCGCCTGACGGGACGCGTCTCGTGTCTGGTTCGTGGATGTCCATCCAAATTTGGAGTGCGAGTTCTAGGGAGACAGAGCTGGAGCTAGAAGGGCATTCAGATTGGGTGTGGTCTGTGGCTTTTTCACCTGATGATACACGTGTTGTGTCTGGGTCGCAAGATATGACAGTGCGTATCTGGGATGCAACGAAGGGACAAATAGAACATGTACTGGAAGGTCATTCAGATAGGGTGACCTCCGTTGGTTTCTCGCCTGACGGGCTACATGTGGTGTCCGGCTCATATGATGCCTCAGTCCGTATCTGGAATGCTGCTATCGGGCAGGTAGAGCGTAGACTGGATCTATCGAGCGGGGTGGGGTCCGTTTCCTTCTCGCCTGAAGGGACGCGAATCTTGGCTGGCTTGGACGACTCCTCGATCCTGATCTGGAATGCGAGGACGGGAGAGATAGACCAAGTGCTGAAGGGACATGCGGGTGGTTTGTGCTCTGTTGCATTCTCACCGGACGGGACGCGCACCGTCTCTGGCGCCTTGGATAGCTCAGTTCGGATTTGGGATCTGACTACCAGAGAATCAGGTATACTGTCAGGTAGCCGGAGACACAAGAAAACAAGCCTAGCTCGTGTTTGGCGTGAGATTCGGGGGAAGAGAGACCCTGAGCTGCCAGGACATTCAGCCTGGGTGTGGTCAGTGGCATTCTCACCTGATGGAACACGGGTTGTGTCTGGGTCTGGGGACTGCTCTATCCGGATATGGAATGCTAATACGGGGAAGATAGAGCGTGTGCTGAAGGGACATTTTCAACCGGTGAACTACGTGTCCTTCTCGCCTGATGGAAAACAAATTGCGTCTGCCTCGGATGACAAGTCAGTGCGGATCTGGAATGTGGCTACGGGAAAGTTAAAGCGGGAAATGAAGGACCATTTAGATCAGGTGTGGTGTGTTGCGTTTTCGCGTGATGGCAAACGTGTGGTATCTGGTTCGCGCGACATGTCCGTCCGGATTTGGAATGCCACGACAGGGAAGATCGAGCACATACTGGGACATTCATCTCCCGTGAACTGTGTCTCTGCAGATGGTGCATATGTTGTGTCTGGCTTAGAAGGCAATTCGGTCGTAATTTGGAGTGCCATCACGGGGATTGATGAGCATGTACTGTGGGGACATTCCCATTCGGTGACATCCGTTGCCATCTCACCTGATGGAACACGAGTCGTCTCTGGGTCGTCCGACTGCACAGTTCGTATCTGGGACATCATCACTGGTGAACAATTGAACTTATTTTCAAAATTCGCTTCCATCGCACTGCCGGACGGAAGCCGAGTCACTCACATCTTCCCAGGAGCATTTCAACTCGTGGCGTCCAAGGAGCATCAGGTGTCTCTATCTTGGAATAAGGACTGGGTCCTTGCTGACCCTCCACTTGAGCCTTGTTCTTTTCCACCGGAATTTCGTGGCTTTGTATCATTTACACATGCGTTCTCTGCCTCAAGAGCATGCTTCGGATATCATTCAGGCCTTGTTGTTATCGTAGACCTTAATCCCGCAACCTCTTCTTAACTTAGCTTGCAAACATTAATAATACCGAAATTCAAATAAAAATAAGAGCCTCACTCAATCATTTCCCTATCAAGCATGAATGGGAAATAAGAATAGTCTTTCAATCTGAAAATTTGACCAATTTACTTATGTCAGGATACAGAGGGCTGATGTACTTAGTCTGCTTGCTTGAAATGAATTAAAGTTGAGTATGTAGCTAACAATATGCCTGCCTACCTGTGTGGGTGACAATTGACAAGATTAAGAGCCTGAACGTGTGGAGTCAAATGATAAAAATCTGCAATTGAACAGAAAATACAGAGAAAAATCAATTCCACTCTTCAATCAGGGAGCGTGATAGCAATAATCATTGTATTGTTAATTTATAATAATAATACTAAATAATACAAGCAATAGGGGATAAGCAAACTCAGCAGGACATGAATTACAGGAGGGGTTGAGAAACAAATGACATCATAGTGGGGATTAATGTACATGAGGGATTTGGGGAAAAAGAATGCTGAGAATCATAATACACATATAGATGAACCTTCAGCCCAAAAAGTGAAGCATTTTCATAAAGTCAATGGCTGGCTGTGTTAAAAGGCTAAGCACAAAATATTCAGTGTTCATCGCAGAGCACTCTGATTATTTAGAAGTTTCTACCTAAGCACAAAATACTATTGTAAAGGGTAAGTCAGAATGTTAAGATTTATAAAAGATT
>QLPG01032194.1:0-12030 GCA_003314385.1 Gomphus sp. MG54 | reverse complement strand
GATTCGCAAAGCTCTTGTCGGGACTGCACTTCCCATTGTTAAATGTTGAATTTAAATATGGACACCAAACTTACCTGTGCCCATACTGGGGGTCCCACTGGCAAACGCGGTTTAGGTAACCTACTAGAATCAATGAGAAGGGAAGGTGGCGGAGGAATGTCCGGTGTAACTATGGGGATAGATTCTGGCTCGTCTGACAATGGGCAGGTCTGCGGGAGTGACCAGAAATGTGTGTCGCTCAAGCTTGGAAGTCTAGCGTTACTTGGTACATTAGGCAGATCATGCAGTTTACACCATGGGGCTTCCAACCTCAAGCTTCGCATCAAGTCAGCATGAAATTTCACTGCCAGAGATGGGTGCTGGCTTGCAGGTGGCAGAACAGACATGTTACCAAGCCCAATTGAGTTACTTGGTTGTGCTTGATCGAGCGCGAGAACGTGCTGGGAGTTTATACTGTCTGGTGGTGGTGACGATGATACGCATGGCAAAGGAGTCACACACTCTGGGGTTTGCGGAAATGGGGCCTGACATGTTCGAGGCCTTTTTGTCGGCGTTTGCTTGCTTGCGGGTGGCAAAACAGACAAGCTACCAAGCCCAATTGAGTTACTTGGTTGTGCTTGATCGAGCACGAGAGCGTGCTGGGAGTCTATGCTGTCTGGTGGTTGTGACGGTGATACGCATGGCAAAGGGGTCACAGACTCTGGGGTTTGCGGAAATGGGGCCTGACATGTTCGAGGCCTTTTTGTCGGCGGTTGCTTGCTTGCGGGTGGCAAAACAGACAAGCTACCAAGCCCAATTGAGTTACTTGGTTGTGCTTGATCGAGCACGAGAGCGTGCTGGGAGTCTATGCTGTCTGGTGTGTGTGACGGTGATAGGCCCGGCAAAGGGGTCACAGACTCTGGGGTTTGCGGAAATGGAGCCTGACATGTTCGAGGCCTTTTTGTAGGAGGTTGCTTGCTTGCAGGTGGCAAAACAGAGACGTTACCAAGCCCAATTGAGTTACTTGGTTGTGCTTGATCCAGCACGAGAGCGTGCTGGGAGTATATGCTGTCTGGTGGTTGTGACGGCGATACGCACGGCAAAGGGGTCACAGACTCTGGGGCTTGCGGAAATGGGGGCTGGCATGTCCGAGGCCTTTTTGTCGGCGGTTGCTCGCCAGAAAAATTGAGGCTTGAGGCTGAACCTCGGTCAGTCCGTTTACGCAAAGGCGCTTCGGGAACCCTTTCGATATGCAGTTCAGCAGAATAATTTTTCAACTTGTTACGACGTTGCCACCACTTCTTCTTTCTGGTGGTGGATAGCGGAGCGCCTGAATTTTTTGAAGAAAGAGCACCACTAGAATTACTAATGGGCTTGATTTCCCTTAATGTCTTGTTTATCGGTCGGGGTGGCAGAACTCTGCTGGAACCTATTGAAGTACGAAGGTGCCATCCAAATTTATCGCCACGTGGAGTTGAAGTGTCTGATGTCGGGTTTAGCTCCCTTGAAACCTTGTTCGTTTGTCTCAAACCAGCTGAGGTGCCTGGATGATGTGGAGGGGCTTCGACCTTGCGTGAACGTCGATGACTGCGTTTCCGAAGAGCAGCTTCTTTTAGGTTGTAAATTTTATGGTAAGAAGAGATGCCTCCCATTCGCAACGACACAGACGAACGGCCTCTGCGTCGTGTTGCATTGCGCTCTTCTATGCCGGCCGGAGATTGATAATCATGACTATGGTCAGATAATTTGGAGCCTTGCGATATTAGGAAATGTGAAACAGGATCAATGGATCGAGAATGATAGCAAGACGTAAACATATCAGTTATGGTAACGCAATGAACTCTTACACAACCCATACCTAGCGGTTCTAGCTCTTCTTGATCTTCATCTGGAAGACTAGAGAGCGGACTGTCAGATCTCGGGTATCCTGGAATTTCGAGGCCAGAAGGAATAATCATATGAATCCTGTTCCCTATTGTTGGGATCTCTGCCTTGTCAAAGCCACAAGGTGCATGATACATATCAGTTCCTCCCACTGATTGGTTTGTGGTGACCCCATGCAGTGCAAGGCTGTAAGATGTGTGGCCTTGAATGCATCCTGGGGAGAGTTCTGTAACGTCACAAGCCTTCTTGAGGGGATTAGGCATTGTAGGCGAATTTTGCTGCATCAAGGAACATATGAACGGTTCCCGACACTGAAAATTATATGGCTAAGCGCCAGTAATACAAAAAAATTTGGATATGTGTATACTAATGGGTTGTTCCTTTTGCGAACTACTAGTAGAGGCTTGTAGGCTCTGGGTGAAGGCGGTACACCGTACCTAGAACTCACATCGACTCTGCAACCAGTCTAGCAAACATACATTGAGCCGATGGATCTACCTTGCATCTTTCTTATTTTATAAACATTTCTACTTGCTCCCAATGGCGTGTTGCAATGCTTCGTAAACTTCTGCCTCAATGCGCGCCTCGATCTTGTCTTCCTCCGAGCCATTGCCAGCAACAACTTTCTGCGCCTCGGCAAAGTTTGCACGGATCGCCTGGAACAAAGTTATAGAGTCAGAATGGCATCTCAGATATGCGAATGAAGAAGACCTCGGGAGAGAAATTCTCTAAGGGAGCCGCCTCAACCGCGTTAATAGTCAACTTGTTATTCGGGTGAACGGTTGCAAACCCTCCGCTGACTGTAGATAAACAAGTGGGCAAGAGAATAATAATAAAAAGATGACTTGTGCATACCGAACCATTTCTTCGCACTGCTACTCGATTCTATGACTTCAATTATTCCCGGCCGAAGAGGTTCAATAGAGGGCACATGGTTGGCAAGAATACCCATGTCACCCGTTGATGCCGATATGTTTACTTGGACTACATCAGTAGAGTCGAACAGTGACTGAGCTCGTGTCAGTCCAGTGTCATAAGACGATGATTACTCAGACTATCACCTGGTGAGGTAGAGCCATTGAAAATTTGATTTTATCGGTGGCTTCAGCATAACCACGTCTTCCAAGAGGGAGTCTCAGTGCTGCACATCGGCGTGTAACACTGACAAGTCGCAATGCAGCCATGGGACAATATGGTATACGATCTTTTGGAACCGACAGTTGTTTGTGTGTGTGGGCGTTATCAGTCGCGTCCTCACGATGAACTCGACGGTTTGTACTCAATGCAAGCAACCATTGTTTCTCGATTCATCTTTGGTAGATCTCGCTCCCTCTGCGTACGATATGATTGCAGGATCTTTACCTTCATCTCATCATCAAAGAGCCTCCAATGAGGATGAAAAATTGACCCAACTTCCAGCCCCCGTTGCTGTTAAAACAGCTTGGCAGAGTTCTGCTCAGTCTACAGCCAACACACTTTCTTCCCGCGTTCAAGATAAGCAACGTGTTCCAGGCATCCCCGTTCCAGGGGAATCTTTTGTATTGTTACAGGATAGCGCTGTTCACAACATTCCTTCTCCTCCTAATTTATCACCATCGAGGCAACAAAGGCTGTCTTTCACTTCCCGGAATCGCAGCACACCAAATACGGGAATATCTATTAAACGCAGCTTCTCATCGAATATACAACAGCCACCCACTCCGACTCCTGCACCACCCAGTCCTTCACCTTTATCACATCATTTAGAGTCCACTGTTCGACTTTTCAAGTTATTGTCGAGTCGTACTGATTTAGACCACCCCCTTTGTGCGGAGTGTACACATCTTTTGATTGCTACTCTCAGCAAACAGCTGGAGGAAACTAAAAAGGAGCGTGACGGATATATTGCGTTCGAGAAAGAGATCAGGAAAGAGAAGGAACGTGAAAGAGATGCAGCCAGCCCGGAAGCCATTGAACGGAGGGTTCAACGATTGAAAGAAGACGAAAGAACCGCCGTGGAGGAGCTAAAGGCCGCCGAGTCTGAACGGGAGAGGTTGAACGACGAAATTCAAGCCTTGGAGCGTGAAGAAATGGAGCTGGAGGAAGAGGAGGCCGAGTTAGTGTGTTCATGGTCTATGTATCCAATTGACCTCTTATCAATACTCCCAGATTCTGGCGTATGCACAACAGAAATTTATTATCGTCTGCAGAGCAGACTTCACAACTACGATCTTTGAGAGCTGCATATGCGGCTGATTCGCGCACTTTGGAGAAATTGGAACGGACGAATGTATATTATGATGCATTCTGTATAGGCAATGTTGGTGTTTTCGGAACCATCAATGGTCTTCGTCTTGGGAGAGCTGGTGGCGTTGCGGTATGGCAATCACATATCGAATAATATTCTCATCTCACACAACTCACATCCATTTATTTCTGTAGGTTGAATGGTCAGAAATAAATGCAGCCTGGGGTCAGTGTACCTTACTCCTGTATACACTCGCCAGGAAACTGGATGTAACATTCGAGAAGTACTATAATCACTTAGTACATTACTATTCTTTAACATTGTCCGCAGCTACCGACCTGTTCCGATGGGTTCTTTTTCCCGCATGGAGAAGATATCTGGGAGCGACAAGGCTACATATGAGCTGTATGGTTCAGGTGATCTGCATATCGGACGGATATTGCACAACCGTCGTTTTGACTTAGGAATGGTTGCCTACCTGGATTGTCTGCGACAGCTTATTGAGCATGTCAAGACACAGTATTCAAGCGCAGACTTTCCACATCCGTGAGTTCCAAACTTCAGCTTCTTACACTCCGCCGACAGTGGACACTAGCATTGTCAAAGACAAGATCGGTGACGTCTCAATTAAGTTGCAGTTCAGCCAAGAAGAAAGCTGGACTAGAGCACTGCGCCATGTCTTGCTCGCTCTGAAACTACTTCTAAAGTTGGTGACTAACACCAATCCTGGATAGCTTAATGTCCGATGCGTGAAAGCATTCTACCTACTTTGCCAATAAACAAATCGGTGAGAACATCAAAATCCATAAAGTTATGTGAGTTTATCTATTATGTAACCCCACGGTGTTTCCGCAGATCACGCTCCATTCGGAATCACAAGATCATCGCTTGGAAGCAGTTCCGGCGCAGTCCGAACCCCACGCTCTCTGAGGGGATATTAGTTGATGACTACCAGATATTCAACTTAGCTCGACTTACATTTCATCGATTGCTTTGAGCAGGTCATAATTCATACCGTCACTTATTGCTGAATCAAATTTGTAGTCGGGATGAGAGCGAATGAACTTGCGCATCCATGAAGCAGTGGTAATGAGTGAGCCTGATTCGGGATTATTAGGGAAGATAAATGCATAGTAATAAATGTCCAACCGTTAGCTCTAAGCTTTACCAGGTTCAAATATCTCCCAAGTCGTTCCTTGGTTGCAAGCTCAACGTCAAGTGAATTCAAATAGGCGTTGACAACACCCATCAGACCCGGAAAACCAACACCCTGTTAATATAAAGATCATTCTCTATCAAACTTAAGAGATAAAACTCAAACCTTGCCATTGATGATCTCGTTGATAGTCATCTCTTCATACTCCTCTTCGACTGGTTTCCATTCCAAAGTCACAGGGGGTTCAATATCAGGGTAACAGTTCCTAAGGGCCTTTTCTTTCTTCAAAGGGGGCGAAATTTGCATTTGAGCAGGAGATGGACCGTTGAGATTAGTTGAGCGTTGTGTCTCGTTGTATGATGCTGCTCGTGAGGTTGTTATACTGTCCTCAGGAAATAGAATCGGCTCATACAAGTAAAATCCATGTTACGTCCATCCGGAAACACATTCTTTCGAAAGTAAAATTTCTGCCGATGTACGGCGTCCCTCTTCTGAGCGCGGTTCATGTTTTCGTCAACCTAAACCAATTCTTTAACACATGCAGAACAGCGAACTAGTAGACAAGACCTCTTACTTTTGATATTGGGATGTAAAAATTCAAACCCAAACGCAGGATGGCTCTCGATAACAACACTATAAAGATAGAGAACGCGGCATTTTCAAAATCAGTAATTTGCACCTCCATACTTCGGAACTCGACACGCCACCCGATAAGGGAATTTGGGGGTGGAGGTTTGAAGCGTAGTGTTTGCCAATTGGTGGACTGGATGTTCTGCAAAGTAGATGAAGCAATTAATTCCAAGGGGGAATGATAGGACTAACTTCGAAATGGTCTGAGCTAACACTATCGTCTTGGTCAACCATCTCACTAAACACGACAAGTGGATCTCTAATAAATAGGTGTGCGATGTGTTTAGCCAACAAATCGTCTATGCCTTTAGAGACTCCAAGTCAGAATGATTGACAGCCTTGAAAATCACTGGAAATATATACCGTGTTGACGCAACCTTTCGTAGATAGCTTCATCGTAAGGCAATGGATTGTCATTGTAATCTGGCCTATTCCTCCAGTCTTGTGATAGATATGAATCTACGCTGTCATAACGAGACTTCGGAATACGAAACTTGTTATGTTTGAGCGGCTGCTCAATTAAGCAAATTAACCATGATGGTATAATGGCTCAAAAGAAACAAATGGGAATAATGACCTTGAGGCCTCTTTCCTCTTCCGTACGGTCATCGACGCTACCGGCTATGACGTTCCAACGGCAGTCTACGTCAGCGAGATACCCACGCCAGGCAGGACTGGCAGCCGTCAAGGCTAACTGTGAGATATTCCCTGAATATACAGAAGTCCTTAGAGCACTACAGAAGCTAGAGTTCTTACCATTATTGGACCAACCGGCACGAACGCATCATACAGTCTCCTTGCTTCAGCAACATTGCAAGCCTGGAACGTCAGCTGAAGACAGCAACAACCCATGCCAAATCCCATGGCGTCCAAATAGATGTGATCTTGGAGGGCAGCACCATTTCTTGCCTCTGTACAGAACCAACCTTGAAAAATGTCACCGGGTGAGCAGGAATGAGGCTAACCTGAATCTTCTGGATACAGGTCGCGGTCCCATGGAATCGTATGATCCACAAATGGCCGAGGTGTATTATGATCAATGAATATTGGTAAGTTGATCGCAACTTTTGAACCTCGTCTCGACCGGATATTCGCAGTCAAGGTACTAGGAGGGAATCAAACATTTTGCTGAGAAAAGGGTGCGGGATGACATACGGGAAGCGAACATGTGGATTTGTAATTTCGTGGGGAAGAAACAAACTATGACTTGCTACAGCGTTCACAGGATCGAAGTAAGGATCCGTGAAAACACCAGGACAGCCCAGACGTGGAAAAGATGTGATCGTCAGAGGAACTTCATGAGCTTTGAGGTATCGTCGTGCCAACTTCCGTCTGTGGTGAGGATGGTAATACGAGTACAACCGGCACTGTTCTCAGAACTGGCACCAAGGTAGAATGTGACTTAAATACCGGTACTGCATGTTCCGCTCAACGGAAAGAAGGTCTGGCAATGAACCAGTGTATGGAGCTCCAGGGGTTGATTCTAGCATATAGCGACCATACTCGGGATGGAACAGAGGGACGACGCCGCTAGTAACAACGTTCAGAGGTCAACGGCATTTGTATGCACCAGTGCTCACATGTCTTCAGCGTCGTGCATATAACTCCCTAGATCTTCTACTACGTTGGCCAATTGTTGTAATATCTCAGCCTGGCGCAAAGATAACCGTGCACTCCTCTCCTGTTCGTTGAAAGACACAACCATGTACTCAACCTAATAAACGGTGAGCTAGGTGTGAGCCCGAGGTTATATGGACGCACTTCGTCTCCCCAAAGCAACTCGTCTCCTTGCCTGTCCTTCAGCCTATCCCATATGTGGAGGAATTGTGTGATGCCATGGTCCCGAACATGGTCTGCGTACTGCTTTCCCTCGTCCCAGTCAAGAGGGGTACCCAGTGAAAGTAATCCCATAGCAGGATGGCGTCAGCGGGGCCTAATCGGGGTCTTGTTTAAAAACATCTGTATCCTGAGGCTTTGTAAGAACACGATAATAAATGCTGAGCAATCCTCTTTTTATATATATAGGGTAACAATATGGTCATTGTCTTGTATGGCACGGACACAGATAGGAGCGATGAGAAGCGTAGAGAAGACGAATATGGCATTGGATTACAGTCCTTTAATCACAGAAGACACCCTTAACCGACATTCAAGATACAGGTACATTCATTCGTCAATCCAAGCGCTGAACCCACCCATCTATTAAACGTGTCTTCTGTCGCGGCAATCCACTGGACGAACGGTTCAACACTCACACCAACTATCATCTCATCCTCGCCACCTCAAGTCCATTGGTCCAACATCGGATTGTCGCTCATCATGTAACAAGTGATATTCATGTTATCATCCTTGTCTCCGGTGAGACCCTATCTTATTTCCTTCTCTTTGGCTCAACTGAATATTCTATCGTGGTACGATTTCTGTCCACATGGTTTTTAATCCAGCCCTGCACTTTGCATAACCTGAATTTGAACTTTCATTCGATGATGCCCGGTGTGGGCCGAGTGACTTGATATTTTTACCGCTCGTTTCAATAAGTGATGAAGGTCTGGTGCTATCATAGTCTAGAAATCATAGTCTAGAAATGGGATCACAAACACTACTACAGGTCCATAGGCCCAGGAGTATGAGGCGGATAAGATTTAAAAGAACCCGGTCGGAGCGTTTGTACTTGAGTAATGCTTTTGCATGGCAGGGACTCGCTGTAACACAAGTTTGTCCTTAGGTCCAATCAGTGTAATTGCTGTATTCCTGTTGGGTTCTTGTTGGTCTGGCCCTTCTTCGGTGTATGCAGCAACCGAGATTCTCATGCAACTTGTGTGTATAATGAGCTTCTTGAATCTTATTAGCGAACCCTTAGGCACAAGACCTTGGTAAGCTGCGTCGAACAATGACTCCTAGAATTTTCCAATAGAAATTTTTTCCATGTCCATCATGTTAGTATGCGAAGTATATAGACTGCTGATGGGTGCTCTATGAAATAGGTCAATTTTCGTGGTGTACATGTGTCGGCACGTGTCCCACGAAGCTGATCCGGCTTCTTGGCCGTTGAATATTCTAATGGCCACCCCAACTCAGCGGATGTGGGAATAGTCTCACATCAGACTTGGCCTTCTTCTCACCATCGTCTACAGTGGCCATCTTTGGCTCCCCTATGACCCCCGTCGCCTCGTTGAGGTTGCGCGGCACGGTGCAGGAACATGCGAAAGAGCCTCCGTAAGTCTCTGCGAACAGTCACTTCATGGGTCTGTTTGATCCTCCCTCGCTTTCTGATCGCAGCCTGAGCGTTGCCACCTTAACCCGGAGAGGCGTCCTTGTGGAGGGCGTACCTCGGTCACCTGTGCATCTGTCTGCTCGTTCGTCAGTTTCTGTGAGCCACAGGTATTGAATTCTATTGGATATCCCTAGAGCAATACGTTTCTTAGCCCCGTGTATTGTAGGGACGTTGTATTCGCCAGCGTTTTCAGTTCCGTTGGATTTATAGTACTCGTTGCTCTCGTAATTGTACTGGTTCAGTACTGGATGCGTCATCGAGACACTTCTGAAGATATGATAATTGAACGGCCATCCCAAACGTTCCAGGAAAGACCAGACACGGTCAGCTATCAAGTCCGTAAATGCATATATGAACTTTGTCTATTCGCTCACCTGCTCGTTATCACTCTTAAAGAATGCTCCGTTCCAGATCGCTCCGGTTTCTATCACTCCTCCAACATTAGAAGCACCAGATCGAGCTTACATCCCCAACCACCCCTACGCCTCATCTTACACCCGTGACTCCAGCAACACATCTCCCCCCGGTCTTCCATCAAATAATGCCGTAAACCCGCCCACGCAACATCCCCCTTTTCCATTGTTCTCTCACCCATACACACACACTTCTTCGCAACGGCGGCACGAGCGTGTTCCTTCAGCGGATCCCAGTACAATCTACGAGTCTTTCATGAGTCACGATAGTCCTGTCCCGTCACCACCGCCGATCATTGAACCCACGCAGCCCAGTCCTCTTGCGAGCACAGTAGGCGGCGTAATTAGCAACCACCATCGCTCTCAATTCGACGCTTTGCTTTCCGCGGCACTTTCAGATGAAGCCCCTTCTACCATGTCGGCATCTTCTTCTACACCATTACGACCGGGGGAGAAACACCCCCGCCGGTGATTTGTTTTCTTTTTATGGATCAACGGACACAACATGATCAGAGCCCATCGATCCAGACGTGTAATCTCATCTTGCATTGATAATATCATCTTGTTTTGGAATATCTCATCCACAATCCGTTACGGCACGCCAAAAAATAGTATAGCTTTCTGACTCACTGAAAAAGAGGGTCGTTTTGTGGAGAAGCAATGGGCGGGACTCTGAATGAATATATAAAGCACATCTAGCTCCCATCTCTGTTGTAGCCAATTTGAATACTATACAGCAGATCCCGGACTGTATTCCTTGTATGACTTATATTTTATAAAGAGCTACTATTTCGACGTAATACATAATACATAATAAACATTTTCGATCGTTTTTGGATCTGGACCAGTATTAATCTGATTCCTCCTCGCTGGGAAACTCAAATTCTTATATTCAGTGTTGGAGTGAGTGCTCCTTGAATTCTACCACCTCAAACAAATTTTCCCACGTTCCTATTGGCTGGCACAAACCTCTGAAATGGAAGACCACTCTTTTTCGACGCACATACCTTTACACTCTGCACCTTTCCCTCTCCCTTCTTCTTTACTACAACCTCAAAATGGTGCTTTAGCCCTCTGCAACCGAGCCCGCAAGGCCTGCAGACACCCGGCAGGCAGCAATGTAGAGCCACCATGCCCATGTTCCTTGACCCAGGGAATCCCGTTGTGGTCTTGGGACCCCGAGGTATTACTAAGGCTAACAAAACTGACCTCTCTGCCCTAGTGAATTCCCTTGAAACCTTTGGGGGACTTCAGGATGGGAACACATACAAAATAGATAGGGAGGGTGCAGCCCAGCTGACTGCTATTACCAGAGTACTGCAGGAAGCCTCCCAGCTCTATGCACTGCCCTGTATCAAACACCGATTTCCAATCAGCAATAAATGATATCAAACAGGCCATCACTGCATGACTGGCCTACAGTAACACAGCACCCCACCCCCCTTCCTATGCCAATATGGTCAAAAATGGAGAAGCAAGCAAGGAGGTGACCACTAAACCAAAAATCTCAGCCAAACTTTGAGAGAAGCAAATTTTCATCTTGCTGAAGAACTCAGACAAAACTGGAAAACATCATAAAGTTGCCCTCACTGTCAGAGGATAGCTTCTTACCTACCAATATTTATTCTTTTTCCCTGTATATCCTTTATTGATATCCTTCTTCTTTTGTGTATTCTTTAGTTAATCCTTCTTTGTTCCACTGAGAGTTACCAGCTATATAGTTGACTGCTTAGGTAATGGATCTTCACCTTATTCTTTTTTAGATCCCCTTACTAGGTATGCATTGATCTTGTACATGATCTCTCTTTCTGTATATATTCACTTTTGGTTACCTTACTAGTAAGGTAGAAGACAAATGGTTTCTGCTATAGTCACATGATGTGACAATGTCATGATCACAGCGCAAAAAATTTCATTGTCAGAATTTTTTTTTGAAGCAAAATTGTATTCTGCTATAGAAGATGGCAATTTTTTTGGAAAAAATGATTGTACTACACTATACAATATGAGCCTTGTCCAACTCAGCTAGAATAGTATCTGGCATATTGCCAGATCCTTGTGCAAAATGGTGGATATGACACCTGAGTCATGTGACCTTAGTGGAATCCATTTGTCATCTACCTTATCTGTGGGAATGTCTTTCCATATATGGAATATTTCCTTATATGGGTGCTTATGTCAGTGCAAAATTTTGTGACCAAAAAAATTTAACAGTGTTAGACTGCTTAAAAATGTGATTATGAATTTTGGAAAGATGATAATGATTTTTTTTTAAAAAAGTAAAACCAAGACCATGTACATATAGTTCTATGCCATTGATCTGTGGTCTTAGAATAATTTTTTTGTCTATGATGCCAGATCCTTGTGTGAAATGGTAGAATGTGTCATTTGAGTCACTTGACTATAGCGGAAACCGTTTGTCTTCTATCTTACCTGAGTAGACTTGTGAGAAGGCAGAGGGTCTGAG
>QLPG01032126.1:0-10102 GCA_003314385.1 Gomphus sp. MG54 | reverse complement strand
AAAAAGCGCACGAAGTAACACTAAGCGAATGTGGATGCGTTCCACTCTCAATAATAAGTAACCTAGCCTGATAAATGTTAAAACCCCTTTAATGTATAGCACATCTGGATGTGAGTACCTATGTGTAGGTCAAAATTGCTTTTTTTGCTCTAGATTATTGAACCGGGTCTCAACCAGTTCATAGGTTGACCTCCTGTAACGAGACCAACACAACAGAGTATATCTATATGTATGACTTTGTTTTATCTTGTTTAATATAATGAAAACGACGCATATGAAACCAGCGAGTTATATAGCATGCAAACTCAGAATTTTAGCGACCTTCGCCACTAATCGTCTTCTGTTACCGCATCCTCGCCAGGTTTTTCAGGAAGGAGAAAGATACTTGCGAGCACAGCTACGAGACCAATACTGCACATGACGACGTACACCAGGTGTCCGCTGATCAAGTTTCGTTCGATGGAAATCGCGAACAGCGACTGTTTGAATATTGAATATGAAGCTTGAGTAGCGTTGTATGCAAGAAGGGAGGAAACACGTACCGTGACTCCGGCGGGGCCGATGGCACCCATTGATGAGAAGATTGTCTGGGCGAAGCCGTTAGTGGTCCCAAGGAGTGCTGGCGTTGGCGAGGAACATGAAATAAAAATAAACATAGCACCTTCAAAAAGTCAAGTACTGAAAATATAGCGAAAATACATGAATGCATACTGAATGCGGTGTAACTCGGCAAGAGTAGGAATAGCTGCAGGACTAGGAGAATCCATAATCCAGGATAGGATAAGCCATGTGTCCTTGCCAGTGCATTGACACAGGGGAAACAGGCATATGCAGGTATCATGATCGCTACGCAGCAGGTATACAACTTTTTCGGATCAAACGTTCTGTACAACGGTGCGAAGCAGAGAGTCTGAAGTAAACCATGAACGAGTCCTGAAAAACCGAGGATGAGACCAATTTGCGAGGGTGTGAGTCCCAGGCCACCGGATGTGATTGGTGTGGCGAGGAAAATGGCCAGCAGTGCGATATAGGCGTGATCGAGAACAGCAAGGAGAGCGTGATTCACGAACACACGGATAAGACGAGAAGTGAAGAGTTCAGACAGATTGGACTGGTCGACTGGAGGGGGAGAGTCGTCTACAGCGTCATTGTCTTGTGCTGTGATAGTGCCATATGATGGACGCAGCGATTTGATGCCCGTGATTTTGGATATGAGACCAGTTGCAACAAAGCGCGTCTACCAAAGTTACTAGATCAGAACAAGTGGTGATAGGAAACAATGGCGAACTAGCCTCTTTTATGAAGAAAAAGGTAGAAATGAATGAAGTCAAGGAGAGTGAAGCCGCAGCCAAACAAGGTAACAGATATGGATGGCTATGCCAGAACCCATTATCGAACCAACGTGGGAAGCGATCAGCAGGATTGGCAAGCATACCGCCGACAAGGGGCCTGCATATATGCTGTCAAATCAGGAGAAATACGCTAAATACCTAAGGCTAACCCGAGTGTTGAACCTCCAGCCCAACTAATCAAGAGATTTAGCTATATAACACACTGAAAATTTATAGGTATATTTACATGATTGGCATAAAAGAGAATGCTTGTGCTCTATTTGATGGATCGGTAATCTGTGTGTATGAGACATTTTATTAAGCTGGAATTGTCATTGTTGACGCCGTCTTGCCTCAGATAACATTGCCCTGACGACACCAGTGTTGCCGTTCAAAGCCCCTAAAAAGCTTTAGATTGGATTTTCAAGGAAAGCAAGTTGTATCCACCTTGTAAAGCTCGGCTAGCCATAACCCCATAGAGCGTTTTAGAGAAACCAAAGGAAGTGAGCGCCATGCTAAGACCCAATGAGCCAAAGAGGATAACGGGCTTTCGGCCGACTATGTCTGAGACGCGAGCCCAGAAGAAGACAAAGATAGCCTCCGTCACAAAAAAACATGACTCCTATGTGAACATAAAAAAATGCCGATTTCCAAGGAGGTAGAAATATCACGAACAATGAAACCGGAATAATAGCCCACGGTCGCAGGGTCACCTTTTGCGACGTTCAAGCTGATCACGAGCTAATGAATTTATATCAGCGTTGGGTCTTAAGGTTGCATGGCATCTGCTAACTTGAACTATGAAAGGATAGATGAGGGTAGAGGTTATAGATTCTGGAAGAAACACGAGTAGAAGTGCAGCGACTTGTAGCTTTGGCAGTGGGGTGGGTTTGCTGATCTCCTCGCCTTGTAGAAGTGGATCGGTCTCGACCGGCAGAACAGGCTCGTCCATCGCGCACTCCGAAAATGAGTATTGTTCAAAACTTGGACGCCTGATAGATCTAGTGAGAGAGGAATTGCTCATTATTTATAAAAAGGATAATCCTCGGCAATGTCCAAGGAGGCTGAAGGAAGATGGCAGCTAGTTGAAAGTGAAGTGAAGGAAAGGCGTTAAGTGGAGATAAACCGTAGGTATGGCGTTTTCCATGTTGAGCATGTTGAAGCCTGTTACTGATGCAATTCAAGAAAGCTGTCAAACTCCCTTTTTTCAAACCCAGATAAGTAGCGCCGCGACACCAACTGATTAGAACTGATGCATATTTGGATCTGTCACCATTGCCACTGAACCCTCCGAGCCAATCCTCCCGTGAGTCCAGGGAGCATACTGAAATAATACAGCTATGCTGTTTTAAAGAATTCCTTGTAATAGTTTTTTATAATTTCTGTATTTCATTTTTAACAGGAGCTAGTTGTATACGAAAAACAAGGGAAACCATTGCCGCTACTGTCCTCACCAGCGCAAAGCTCGTTTATTTTCGAGATATTTTTTATGGCCAACCCATTGTCAACAGGCATACAGTTCGTTTGGAGGTATATTCCTCAATTTAATTCAATGACAACACTCTCTGCTGTAAGTATCTACTTCACACATTACCAAACTGCCAGTTAGAATTGGTCATTCTCCTCAACACAAACTCGGTGCCAAACTCATGACCTCATATGGAAAGGTATCATTGTAACATTGCCCTAGCTCTTCAATCAAGTGGTTTCTTTCACAACACTGTCACGTCAGCTGAAAAGATCTATTGCACATGTACTCGCTCTATGTTCATCCAAAGGAACCCCAACAACTTTTGGGGACTCAAACGGCAGACCCACTCTGAAGACCCTGTGCCTTATTATGTCATTGGAAGCGGAGGCCTTAGGCAGCCAGTTGCCTTGCAAACGGAGAGTTTGCCCGCATTGCGGCGCCATATCGATATAGAAGGAATGGCGTAGTCGCAAACAGAGTGCCTGAGTCTTCGTTAGTACAGGGGCTTCCCCGATATTTGAAAGTACCCACTCAGCGCGGCCAACACCGAACCCGCCCAGTGTATTCCCAAGCTATTATACATTGGGGTGGCAAGAAGACTGAAGCCTGCCGCAGTCATCAGACGCACGAAAGATTGGCCACCCAGCGCGCTTGAGGCATAAACTGTGTAAGAATCGGTGACCTTTTATGCAGATGCTGAGACAGCTCAATGATAATTGAAGGAGTTAGCACCAACATAGTTGAAACACGCCACGCTGGGAAAGAATTTCAGTGAGGCACAAATGTGCATTTCAACGCGCTGCGACTTACTAGATCCCAAACAGCTTTACAGAAAATCATAGTTTATGCGCGGTTAGGACCTTGATGAGGGAAAAAGTACTTACAGCTGAATAAATCAGACAAACACTGATCATGGGGAATACCCAATGAACGGTACTCCAGCTAGTCCAAGCTTCACGACTCTGGTGGGCAATAATAAATCTAGAGGCAAATACCAAGCTCACCATACATCCAGCACCCTACAAGGCTGGCTCAAGATCATATCTCTAGACGAGTTGATTGATCGCTCACCGATTGGGAATACGATTCCTGAATACATTGCTATATATAACCTAGCCTCGGGACCCTTACGTGCGACATTGCGCGCATAAACACGATCGCAGAAGACGTTGACAACTACAGCATATAGGAGACGTTTTAATGTCTATCAGCATGCATAGAAAGAAAACGATCTACCCAGACCAACGATTGCCCCTATTACTTGTGTTAGGAATACGAGACCGGTTTCACCTGCATTGAAGCTATATAGTTCAGTGAAAACAAGAGATATCGCCTCGAGCATCAAGTAAACTAGGGTAATTAGCCCGCTGATATTTTTAGACATTCCATGACACTCACGAATTCCCCAGCTGTCCAAGTCCATTCCCAATGTGGTAAGTACTAGACATTGCATTCACAAAAATAGTAAAAGCTTACGAATATGTAATCCACAGCTGATTTTGAAATGTCAAATAATTACACTTTTTCAAAGTAAATCCTTACCGTAGATGCAAAGAGGACAGGTTCGGTAAACAACAGTCTAAGTGGCCTCAAGAGTGATATTTTTATCAACTTCGTTAAAGATGATCGCTCTTTTTCAGCTTTGGCACGATAACGGAGATCACCTGTCTGGGCTCGCATCCTTGCGGCCTTCCTTATCAATATGACGGATGCTGCCAGTCAAAGAGGATTGGTTCGGTGTGAACGAGGAGGGGGTACCATATCACACCTCTAGTCTCCTTGCTAGCCAAGATTAGTACTAGGGAAAATAACCCCGAAAGTCCAAACAGGATCCAATTGATGTACTGATACCCTAGGACCAATTCCACGTATCCGAAGGAACCAGCACCGAGACCTGTTCCCGCAAAGGCAACAAAAGAAAACATCGCCTGCAATAACCTTGAAAATTAAAGATTTCTTATGCGGTAGCTCGAGTGAGGTTCAGCCATACCATAGGAAGTCCCCGCTCATGCGTTTCCCATATATCTGCGAGAAGACCTCCTAGAAGAGATATACCAGTAGACGCTCCGAAGCCAGAAATAAACCGAGCGACAAGTACAGTAGCAAAATTCTGTCGAAGGAGCAGTCTGATGGTAGTACACCCAGAAGGAAACAGTTCCACATACATTAGCTACCGCTTGGGGGAGAAACGTGATCCAGAAGACGAGCGATGAAATAATATATACAGGGTATCGCCCATATACCTCTGAAAACGGTGCAAGCACCAGGGGGCTGACACCAAGCGAAACAGTGTTCACAAGAACACCAAGGGTTCCCATGGAATGAGAGATATGGAAAGCTATAAGTTAAGTCAGTCCTCAATATCATATTACAGGTTTTGGAGATATAACCTTTTTCTAAGGAGGGCTGTGAGATCGCGTAGGCTGAAATAGATCCGCCACTAGTGCGTATCATTCCATGGAGGCTTGAGTAATAGTATTTCATGATCTTACCGACTCACACTAATGTCACAAATCCGCAGCCTATTGTACTGATTAGCCATTTGCGCGTCCTTGACCAATTTAATGGATTTTCTGGATCACTATACATAAATTCAGAGCCTAAGACAGTTACTGTGAGAGAGTGACGACGTACTCTGGACCATCCCAGCTGACATATACATAGCTCTCTGTCGAAGATGATTTGACAGAAACACTTTTCCTTTTTGGATAGCATTTCTCGTCATCCATCCTGGGATCTACTTCCGAGTGGCAAGGAATGATTGAAGTCGAGAAGTTGAGAGGCTTAAGAACTGCTATGCATTCAGTTCCTCGCTGATATCACGCTCACAGGACCTGTTCTAATGACTGATATTCAGGAGTCATAAACGTGTACGATGGCAGCTATACACCTACGTATTCGTTTCCTCGCTGCTATGACCCCCCAAAAGACCTCTTCTCATGACTGATCTTAGAACTCTATTTGGACGTGTGGGAGAGGGTATCGAGAAAATGCCCTTGTATCGGATTGTTGTGGTCCATTTGACGTCAGTAGCTAAGTAAGTTCCTAATATATGCAAGCCTCCTACCTAATGCCTCTAATCGGCACTGTGAAGATAAACATAGTTCATGTGCTCCTCGTGTCAAACTTTCTTTCTTCCGATAGTCGCGAATGAAGCCTCAGAATTATCACCCCACGCACGACATACCACGAGGAGAGACTGGCAAGTGAAGCTGAGGGTGTTAAATAGTAATTAGAGACTTGACTTACGAAATATTTTATTGTACTGACCGCGAGAATCGGGTTCGGTTGTCCCTCACCCATTAATTAATTTAGAACCAAATTACGAGATCCAGTACGTTGTGAGGGGATGATCGGCACGGCTGGTAAAGAGCTGGTCAATCAAGATTCCGCAACAGCATAGCATCAACATCAAGTTTCCCAAGATAGACTGTATGGTGCGGAAGAAAAGAAAAGGAGCACTTCGTGGTTGCAGTTTGAAGAATCACCACAGGAAAAGGGTATTCGTCTCGAGATGCTGTCCAGAAAAGGTTATGGGAATATCATATTACGGTTGAGAACTTTAGTTTTCTAATCCCCAATTATTTCGACCTACCACCGGTCATGTATCCTTTGGTATAAATGGCCACATCCACAGCATAATATGGTAAGCTTAGGCACTTTTCTGGAGAAGGGTGTGATGGGATAGAAATCATATATACAAGACCCAAGACCCTCTCGTAGCCTTCAAGAATTGATTCAACAGCGCAGTAGGATGTGCCCATCGAGAGTCACAGCTGTAGAAGGCTAGGCCAAAGTTGAGCTGAGTAACTTGACTTAATGTGAATGACGATGATCAGCATAAAAATAGCTTCTGGCTTAGAGTCAGTGCTAGACGGTAACAATCTACTTACCAGCGCAGTTGAGATTCTGAGTTTATATCATTTTTGACAAAATTTTGAGGATTGTTTGAGACGCAAATACACCTTGGCAAAGCCTTCGAAATGTTTGTCAGTTTTCATGCATATGTCTTTACACATTGCACTAAGGGTTGCTCTTATGTAACCGAATTAATGTTTGCTGCGACTCAGGGAAGCGGTCCGGGCACCCAGTCCTCAACAATAAAGGCTGGCAGTTAAAGAAGGAAATCCTTGTCCCACCTTCTGGCAATGGAAGTTTCAGGAGGATTTTATGCTTTCCGCTATGAACACGCTATGAACACGCTACAAACACTGGTTTAATCCAACTGGTAATCGGCAGAGAGTATTCGCAGTGACGACTTAAAACCTTACCAAAACGGGTTCGGCTAGTACAACACAAACCAAGTGGTCTCTCTTGTTTGGATGAAGGATTAAGTCAGTATAATGTAACGCACCAAGTTGTGAAATTCCATCATCCGAACCGTTGAACCAAGTGAATCGAAAGCAAGAGTAAATAGAACGATGAAGGGAGGGCAACGGATGTTCGCGCGCTTACGTCTGAGGAACGAACGCAGATATTGTCCATGGCTTTTCACTGGGAGAGATGATGCCTTAAAATGTTCCATGGATTTCTGTTATTATGTTTCTGTATAGAATGATAGGCATCTCCATTGCACGATCTTTAAAACAGGTGGCCAGATACCATCCTCGCTAAGCGGTGTTGTGACTTTTGAGTCTGATATTTTCGAAGCCATTGATTCTGCTTTGGGAAATTATCCATCGATAGATTTCACACCCCCGCCTGTTAAATATTTCCAGACCATACGAAAGGGCTAGCGAGGGATGATAATAACGAAATCTGATAAGACAGACGATGTCAGTAATCCGCAGATCATACTGCAACAGTGGTTGGGAAATATCCATGTCTGATCTCTAGTTGCAGTGGAGCCAGTACTCATTACACTTTGCCTCATGTCTAGATGGGTTGGGATCTACGGGCATCCCGCACTATTTCCATAACTTGAATCGATGTTAAAACTATCACATCCACGTACACAGACAGCCTATGCAAGATGTGAGAAATATGGGAAGAATTAAGCGAATTCCTGGTCTGTACTTCTTTGACTCGAGAGCGTGATAGCACTATACTGCATGTGATACATGGGTCGTGTATTGTAAATAAATTGAACGTCAGGGGATAGTTTTGGTCATTACTGATGAATCCGATGGCGAGCTTGGAGCCTTAATATCTTCCACGATTCGAAGAGGTTGAATATGGCATGCCATAGTGAGTGTTGTGAAGATACATGCATGTCATACATGATCGTGGGTCAAGTGGCGCGGGCACATACGGCACGGCACGACTATTATGGAAGTTGAACTTAATCCTATATGTCAATGAATAATGAAGGATAGAGGGGACATGCTTCTCAAGTAGTCGCACCAGTTTCGCTTTGTTTTTGAGTATGGTGACAGCATCGTGAAACAATTGCACTGGTACACGAGTCCACAGGCGGGATTCCTCCTGGAACTCTAGGTTGTTTTGAGCTTGGTAAAATAATGACCATATTATCATTTTGATCAGGACCTGGTCCATAATTCGAGCAGGACAACTGTGATAACAGGGTTGGGACGACTAGAGCAAGATGACCAGTGGACGTCGGAAGTAATATTGTGCTTGAAGCTATATAGCTTGTCAACATCGAAGTGGAAGATAAAGATGCAGCGAGCTACATGTTTCTGTATATGTCAATCTACAAACGGGTTGGGAGTATTTTGATGATTGGGGTACGAGGCCATACTCAATCCACGAAATGATAATTATAAGCACTGTATCATACCTGCCGATACACATTTACTGAGGGCCTATGTCAAACATTGCTGGGACGATGGACGAAGAACAACGTACCTGTCCTACGTTGCTGTTCCTCGTCATCCTTTTCTGTCTGGCTACAGATACACTCTCAATTGGAAGCTCTGTTGGGAAAATACCATTGAGCACAACACATTCTCTTAACACATCACCGCACTTATCGTCCCAAAAACCCCATTCGTGAGCCAGAAGTCATTGAACATTTTTTCAAAATCACTTCCATACGAGTACAGTTCACAACGAGCCGAGCCGAGCACACCGAGGCGATTACACGCGCACACGAGGCAAATTCATCATATTGAATCCATGGAATGCCCCATCAGGAAAACACAAACTCCCTTAGACACTCCTTAGACCTCCCTTGGCCAGTTTCCAAGTATGAATAAGGAGTTCAAATGTAAGGAATAATCTACTTGAGTCAAGCAACCTGTAAAGTTTGAGGTTGACTGAGGTTGATAGGTGTTGTCTGAGGGCTACTAAAGCTGTCCAAGGGTTTTTGGTGTTGTCCAAAGTGGTTGAGCTTGCAAGTAGAAGATATCTCAGATATTAAGGGGTTGAGGGGGTTTGGGAGGGACTTGGCTTCAACTTATGTGTGGCACCCTCCTAGATAGTTAATCCCTAATTTTAGGATTGTGGAGGTTGTAAGATTATGGAAGGTGTGAGAATACTAAGCCAATAGTTGAGCTAGTGAATAGTACAAAAGTCTGGAGATAAATACACATTGTTGTTGTCAGCTGCATTACCAAGGCATGTATGTATGCCCCAATTATCAAATCTCATACAGAAAATGATTATTTAGCTGGCTAAGCTGTAGATATTTTATTAGAGACTTGTGAAAGAGCCCAGGAAGTCCTAGTAACTTAGTTAGAGTATGGAGCTGGTCAGAGGCACTGGTTGTCAAGGACAGTTATATATTAATAGGACAGCTGTAGATAGGGAACGGCATGAGTCACTCACAGGTCAAATATGGGTGACCTGCACCCAACCCATGGGAAACCCAAACCCATCAACCCATGGGTTTTTTCCATGGGTCAACAGGTGTCAGGTGCACACTGCACCCACACGTATACAGCATGTGTGTGTCATACACATGCACATAAGGTGGATACATGTCATCCCTATGTGCGTGTTGTCCATGTGCACATGCAGGACATGCGTGTTGTACATGCTTGCAGTATGACACATGTGTGTCATATGTGTGCATGTACAGTGCATACGGCATGTGTGGCACTGTCAAGCCCCGGATACCAAGCTCTGGTTCACTCGGTAGTACCGACCGAACAACCCTTGCCTTTAGTCCCACACACCAGTGACAAGGCATCCCTCGCCAGTACATGGTCTCAGTCCGGTACATTCGGTTCATCACTTGGTTCACTTTCCTCATCCCATCCCCTCTATCCTTTGTCATTCTGTTATTCCCTGTCCTTCCCCTTGCCTGCTTACCTTCAGGGCATTCACTCTTTGTTATTACTCGGCAGTGGCACTATTGTTTTATGTTCAGCCACTCCCTATTGTTTTATGTTCTGCC
>QLPG01032083.1:0-18692 GCA_003314385.1 Gomphus sp. MG54 | reverse complement strand
AGCCTCCATAGCAGAAGAAGTCGAGGAGGAACCCGAAGCATCAGATGCCTCGGAATCCGCCCCGACTCCAGCACCAATCGTTCGCGTTGAACATTCGACAGCGCCCATGGAACAAAATAAACAACGCATCCACTCCCTTCAGTTCCCAAAAAAACTGTGACCCCATCGATAAGTTTCAACCCTGACCCTCCGAAAACCCGTCAAAGATTCTAGTTACCAGACACCACATGCTCACCCACCGCGATCCAACGATCGATAGGGTATTGAGTACTACATTGTTTAGCCTACATCCAAACTGACTCTTGGTACCCGAGCCGCAGCGCTCCAATCTGACCCCGAGAAATTTCCACTCAGGAAATCGTGACCCCCCAAAAAAAACTGTACCACCCCTTAGACAGGCGGTACCACGCATAGATCTTTTGCTTAGCCTAGACCCTTGTTGATAATATGACAATTGAAAACCTTGACATTTACCACCAAACTCGCATTTTGCAGGACACCCCCGAGTTCTTCCCAACCTGTCCTAGCGACATCACGACAACCATGACCAAGACCACCACGATCCCGACCACGACCATTATCAAATTCAAACAACTAACTAGTCACCATAGAATAAGGAATGATTAATATCCGGGTTGGAGGGATCATACTGCTGGAACAAGTCCACCCCCTTGCCCTTCCCTTCCTCACCCGGCCCCGACACCGAGTTGACCGGATCGACTGACTGCCCCACCTTGGGTGTCACTTCCACCACGCCCGGATCCGACTCCTCCTGACTCTCCGCCACCAGAGCAGCACCACCGCACCGACAGTTCCACTTCGGACGGTCCCAATTGTTGGTGGAGATAGCGTTCCGCATCTCGGAAGCATCGGACAACCTCTTAACATCCACTCCCAGGGCTTGAAGACGGGCATCCATACCGACCAGGGCCTCCTGGATTAATCCCAGGACGGCCACAATCTCCGCGCAGCCAACCTTTGGAAGAGGGGCAATCACCACTTCCACCCTGGGCTTCTTAGAGGAAGACACTTCAGAAACGTCCTCGTCCTCCTGCCCCCGCTTCTTCATAGCCGCCCCTTGCACAACCGGCACTCCGTCCACCTCACACCGCACCCGACTGGCCCAGCAGGGGACACAGGTCTTCGCCGACGTCGTCCACTCACATGGCTTGTTTCGCCTGCGACACCCATCGCAGGCCCCCGTCCTCAGGTTCGGAAGGTGCTCCGGAACGGCGGTCTGATACAAATCAGGGCGATACTGAGTCAACGCCCGACGACTGGATTCTATGGGTCCGAGACCCACCTCCCTTCCAACCTCCCGCACCCTATGGACCAATTGATTCTCGAAGTCCTTCTGCGCCACGGAGACACGAACCCCCTCCTCCTTGCGCTCCCGATGTTTCTGATCAGCGTTCAACGCAGCGGAACCGGGTCCGATCACGGGCACCAAACGATGTTCACCTCCAGAATGCCCTTGGACGGTGACGGGACGGTTTCCCGACCCACGGACGAAGGATGGTCCGACACAGAATCCTCGGATCCCCCAAAATCCGGCTCATTCTGGTCCTCCTCCGAGCTCTCATTTTCCAGCGCAGGAGAAAGGGCGCGCTCCAGTTGCAAAGCCTCTTGTTCTATGGCACGGGCCTTTTCTTCCTCCTCCTTCAGCCGCTGCTCCTCTATCTTCTTCAGCCACTGGTCCTCCACCTCCTTCAGCCGCTTTTCCTCCGCCAGCCTCTGCAGCTCAGCCTTCTGTTTCTCTTCAGCCTGCCAAGCGGCCTCCAACTGCTGGGACCGCTTCGCCTCCAGAAGACTGACTTGCTCCTCATACCGAGCCTTCAGGACACGCATCGCCTCCGTTACATCCTCCGCAACATCCTGCGAGAAGTCCGACATGGGGAGGGCAGTTGAAGAAGGGAAAACAACAACAAGAAAAACTATATATACGGAGGACCAAGCAGACGCTTGGAAAACGCCCATTACATACAAACGCCTAAAAAACATTCCCACGTCCTTTTCTGCCCTACTCACGGCAAGACAAGCATAGGACCTCGAGGGCTCGGTCCTAGTGGGGGGATACTGTTATAGCCCATACCTTCAACAACCCCCACAACCACCCCTCCTTATTCCGAAACCTTTCTGACCAAAAGGACGAAGGATTGTTTTCCGTAATCTCCGTTCCCGACAAAGTCTGACCCAGAATCCACTTTCCGCTTCCGTTCCCACCGCGACCGAGACACCATCCCCGAGTCCATCCCTGACCGAGACTCAATACTTTGATAACCGACGTGCAGGACTATCGCGTACCTTGCTCCCTTGTTCTCTCTTTTATATTGACCCCCTTGTACTTCCTTTTCCCTTGTTTTATGACCGGCAAAGATAGTACAAAGACAGTCGCATGTATATAGTCTCCCAGTCGACTAGACTGTTGGCCAGTACGAATATCATCTTAGTCCACCCTGTTCCGACTCACTCCGGTGAAGCTCCTGTCTCCTGTCCGAAATTAGGGACAGACGATCGAGGAGGGCGCAACACATAAGTTGAAGCCAAGTCCCTTCGACCTCGAACATCTCAGTGACCGGATTGAACTATTCCGCGACCTACCCTAAGTTTCCGGTGCCTCCGTCCCCGTCCGTAGTCCGTCTGACTTCTGTCTCGGTCATCGACCCCGTTACAGACCTTCGCACTAACCCGGAAAACCCCTTCGGAAGTACTAGCTAAGCGCCTGACACACAGACTTAACACACTCTCATTTTGTATTTAAGAGAGAGTCGAATGGAGTGGGCGGGGTAATCAGGATGGGATGGTGCCCTGAACTCTGCCTCATATTCCACTCTACTCCTATCACAATATGCTGGTCTAGATGTCATTCCAAGAAATATGTATGGTTCTTGACTTTCTGGGAAATAGACTGCATCTCCTATCGCATATGACTGAGTGTAGATTGGATGGGATCGTCTTCTGAGTGAGAAATGTGCTGGTGGGGGTACACGAAGATAATGATATGTTAATGGTTCTGCCTGGATGCGTGTGTCCTGGGTATTGTAGCGTTGCATGGGAATGAGCTCTGAAGAAGACATGATGATATAATGGGAGTCTGAAGATTGGAGGGCTGAATAGAATGGTTGGCTGTGTGATGTGGTGACAGTGAAGGTGATATGGGATGAGCGCTGTCGGAGTCTGATTTGGAACATGGTTGAGATCGGTCGCTTTACTGTCATCGGTCCACCTTACCTCGGGACTTCCTGCCCTTGTGTTATCCTCAGTTATGAGCCTTGTCTTATAGCCTGGCACCTCCTATTGTCCTATCTTTGGACACATTCCATTGTTCTGTCCTTTATTGTTCTATTCCCGTTTTTCATTCCATGTTCTAATTTTATTTGTTGTGGACAATAACCACATGCTCTGCATACCTTGTTGTCCCACATTCCTTATTCCACATGTTGCTTCTTAACCTATATAAGTAGGACATGCATGTACATATTTCCTCATTCTGGATATTGACTAGGCTTAGGCCCTTCTACCTTCTTCTCTTCTGTTAAGTCCTCGACTCGGGCCGGCATCATTAGCACCCCCCCGAGTATCTGTCTGTTGCAAATCCAGTGGCATGCACGGCAAGTAGGGCGTAACACACGAGTATGTTGAAGCCAACACCACTACTCTTGGCCTGCAGGACTTGGCCATAGTCCACCCGACCTTTCGCCAACACCCCTCAGCAGTACCAAAGTCCATCAGTAACCAAAGCTTGACATTTCCTCATTCTGAATATCAACTTGGCTTACACCTTCTTGTCTTCCCTCCTCTCATCTGAAGTCCCTTACTTGGGCTGACACTCTCAGCACTCTCCTGAGTATGCCTTCTGTTCCAAATCAGTGGCATGCATGGAAAGTAGGGTGCAATGCACAAGCACATTGAAGCCAAGCCACCCAGATCAGTCTGCAGAACTGGGCCAATTCCAGCCAGTATCATGAAGTTGGCAATATTACCCTAGTGTTTGGTGTAGGGTGCAAACTTGCATCTCACCCCTGAGAGACCAATCTCAATATATTGTATTTATATATCGATTTTTGTATCACTCTGAGCACTTTTGAATTCTGAATTTTTCTCGCATTTATTTGTATTTTTACCCTCAATATTGAGGGAGTTATTCATTCTTTTCTATGTACTCACGTGTGCTTATACATGTACCGCATGACGCGCATGGCCGGCTCCCTGGACAGGGACCGGCAGCCTGGCTCAAACCTTTGATAGGGTCAAGAGCCGGTTGTAGGATATATGTGGGTGAGACATCACTCGCGTATGCCTCCCTCCTCAGTGGTCGACTACACTGAGGAGGTGAGTAGTGTAGTATAATATACAAAACCTCCCAACTGATTTTCCTTTATTTTCTTTTGTAAGATAAATAACTTAGGTATATTCTTTGAATATATCCATAGTGGTTGACTACACTGAGGAGATAAATAACTTAGACTGCCTAGAAAATTCTCAAACCTACTGCACCTTTGCTCATAATCTCATCATTTGGCCCACATATCGTTGGCATTCTTGGTGCCTGATACTGACACAGACTCCTGGTATATGAGCCAAAGTCCCAGGTGTTCAGTTTTGTATATCATTCCTGGATCAAACTACCTTGTCTTGGTCCTGACAGGTCCATCCTGACAGGTCCTGCCCTCAGCTTGCTTCTCCTCTCTGGCTTATTCAGATAGCTTCAGAATTGGTTTAGGGGTTAGCCCTTGATTGCTGTAAAGGTCTGAGATTCAAGGAGCCTTGGTATGACCCTTGTAATGGTTCAGTACATGCTTATTGTTGTAAATTAGTTTATGATTGATTCAGGATTTGAAATGGATCATCCCTTCACAGCTGGTCACACTAATTGCTACTGCTGTCAGTTGTTTTTTCATCAGCCTAATTTCCATACCCAAAAATCACCTCTCAATGAATATATTATATCAAGAGGCTATATCTATGATTTATACCCCAAGTTGTTTTACTGGGAACTCAACTTCATTGAACAGTATTGGGATGTAGTAAAATACCACTACTGATTTAGTCCAAGAATATCTGATAACAATGTAAAGAAATAATGCAATGTCATTCATTGCCTTGATGTTGTGTCAATTTTGTCAATTAGATGGTGAGTTCTTTTTCTTTTCTTGTATATTTATCTTGAAAATATACCCTATAGATATGCTAACAGGTCTGCCAATTTATTTCAGTCTATTCTCAACGGCTCTTAGGTGCTGGGGCAGGTTGGACTAATTGGAAATACCACTTTACCCTCTGATATGATGGCACTTGTGAAGAAAGCATTCCTAACTTAGCTAAAAATACATCATTTGTCAAATTAATATACTCCACATCTGCTACACTGGCTCTTATTTGAACCTCAAAACTGAACAGAATTGTTTTCAAAACCCTACTTCAGGGAATTGGCCATTGGTTTAGGGTTAGGGTCGGAAATTATGTCAGCATACCCGTCCCCTATCATACGTATGAAGGAGTGCAGGGCACAAGGGTTGACGATGATGTTGTTGTCAGCCGCGTGTACACCTCCTCGGCCGGATCGCCCGGGCCGGCGCCAAAGTACTCGTGTACAATGCCCCTGGTTTTATTAAATCACATGTAGATGGTTTCCACTAGCTGGCTACTTTCAGATAGTTTATTAGGGACTCGTGGATGAGCCCAGGAAGTGCTAGGAGATTAGTTAGAGTATGGAGCTGGTCAGAGACACCGGCCGTCAAGAATGGCTCCATATTCATTAGTGGGATGACCGCAGACAAACCTCTCAGTGTCTTGTATCACTGAGGTGACAAGTCTTTGTCTAAAACTATAGGTTCTGACCGCTCCTGACTACCTAGGTAGATTGTCATGTGCTACAGTTCTACAGAGAATTTTACTGTCCATTCCCCATCAAGTTACACCTTGTATCAACAGATGAGTCTCATTAATTGCTCTCCAGATGTGGAAATGGGTTGGTCTTTTCCCCGATTCCAAAATTAATAACAACCTTTCATGGGTTCGATGACATTGGTTAGTATGAGTCTCGTGAAATTATCGCTTGCAAACACCTACTTTGATAGCAAACTTTGGATTTTGTTCTGGTGGCAGGAAAAATTCCAATAGGTTGACGCCTTGTGTCGCTCCACACCTTTCATTCGCTGTTAGTCAACGGGAGCTTTCACGTTTATCAGCCATCGGCTTTTTTACCATGTGAAGTCCGCAATCGGCTCTCACATACGGGTAATTCTCAAGCCACGACCGATACTTCTGGATGCGGTTATAGTTAGTACAAACGCTAAGCGTATTTGAACCATAATGTTTAGCTAATGCCTATTAGAACGTGATACTGCCACCATATCATTGGTGACTTCAAACCCGTGGTTCGGTTCGATGGTGCGCTCTGGTTTACCATCACTAGCCACGACGGGTACTTCTGAATGTGGTTAAAGTCGGTAAAAACGCTAGACGTCTCTGGACAATAATTTTTGCTAATACCTATGAACACGTGACACTGCCACCTTACCGTTGGTGACTTGGTGAATTCAAACCCGTGGTTCGGTTCGGTGGCGCGCTCCGGTCCCACTATTACTATTGACCTCTCACTCAGCCTTAAATAAAGACAGCTTCGACCCTCCGACCAGCGCACACAGTGCGGGCTTTATCCCGATGACCGGGACCCAGCAACAGACCAACTTACTGGCCTTGGAGTATAAAAGAGGAGTACGATGAACTGTCATCAAAAATTCAATTACCCACAATCTTGAGTTCTATAAACTCGAAAACAATCCAATCTATGGCAGCATTCTCTCGGACTTTTTCGCATCCTCCGCTTTTTGAGAAGCTGACAATCGATCAATTATATGATTGGCATCGTGTCCACTCCCCCAAAGCTGCTGCATTTGTGTTTCCCAAGTCAACCAGCCACTATGAGCAGGTATACGTCCATTAACCATCAAACATTTACTATTCTCATTCTGAATTTAGACAACCTGACCTGGAAGGAATTGGGAGAAGGCGTCATCAAAGGAACAGAGATCATACAGCGATCTATTCCAGAAATCCAAGACAATGGAAACAAATCACAGCAAAGTGATCCCCTCGTAATTGGGATTTTATCCACAGCAGGTTTGTTTTCAGGCTGTCCCCCGCATGTTCCTCAATAACCCCACACACACATGATAGATTCCATGACTTACACTACATTTCTTGTCTCTCATATGCGTCTCACGCATTCTCACATTGCCGGTCGTGCCATACTTCCGTTTCCAATCTCTCCTGGGAACTCAGCAGCGGCAGTGGCGCATCTGGTCCGTGCGACTGGTGCAAAATACCTCTGGGTGACGGAAGGTCCCATGATGGAAATGGCTGAAGAGGCACAACACCGGGGTATCCTAGAAGATACAATCATCTTACCATTTCCAACCTTCTCTGAACTATATGCTAGTTCCGCCAATGCTGCCAGCAGCTCTTACTCTACCTTTCCCAGAGACAACATCCCAGTACCTTTGGATCAGCCCGCGCTGATTTTGCATTCATCAGGTGAGTGTTATCCTATATCAGACTTGTTTTCTGTCAATAATACATGTGCATTGCACCTTGTTTGATGACAGGATCAACTGCCTTCCCTAAACCTCGGACTATAACTCACCAGATGCTCCTTGAATGTTTATATTATATAGGTACTTTTATTATTCGCATAAGCGAGAAAACCTCGGATCTTATGGAACCTGAAATAGAATGCGCTGGTCTCAAAGTTGAAAATCAAATCATGGCCGTACATGGTTCACCTATGTTTCGTCTGTCACTGTCTTGTGTTATATTTGTTGTTAACCACTAACCATTTATACTCCAGATGCTTTGGGTATATATACGGCATGTTGGCCAACGGTAAGGATTCATTTTCTTCTCTTCTATTATCGAGTAATTAAATAAGGCACATCCCCAAATTCAAGGCTTCGGGATTTATTCGGGCTGTAACGCCACCCGGAGTGTCTCAGCCCCCTTTAACCCCAGAACTCTTCCTTCAGAATATCATCAACAGCAATTCCACACTTCTCATTTGTGTTCCCAGCTTCTTAGAGGTGAGCTCGTGTGTTTTGTCAGATATCTTTTTCGACTCATTGATATTGGGACAGGCTTGGTCCACCGAACCTAGTAGTCTCCAGGGAATCAAGTCGAAGACAATTGTAACTATCAGCCCGTCTTTGAAATTTGAATGTAGAAGTGACACATGTCGACTAGTTTTGGGGTGGTGGTCCTTTAAGGGGAGATACTGGACGTTTTTTGCATGACGAAGGCGTCAGAATTCACACCATATATGGAGCCACTGAATGTGGTCCCGTCTCACTGCTACCAGGCAAGAAAATATTTTTGATGATAGTTTTACTGAGCCAATATGATGACCTTTTTCCGTCTGACAAATAGTGAAGCTACATCCAGAAGGTTACGAGTGGTTTGAATTTATGCCACATATCAACCCGGAATTTGTTCGAGATGGTGACACGGATAATTATGAGATCGTGTTCAAAGTGCGGGTTAGAATCCTAGTGCTAATCTTATAGTTCTTAACGTATTCTTCAGGAGTCTGAAAAACACCATCTGGCAGTGCACAACACCGAAATCAACGGAATTCCAGCCTATGCAACCAATGATCTCGTGGAACGGCATGAATCTAACCCCAAATTATTTCGAATCCTTGGTCGTACAGACGACCAAATTATGTTGAGTACAGGAGAGAAGGTAACATTCTGAGTTATATGAAACCATTATCACATTAATATATCAAATCTAGACAAATCCAGGACCACTCGGTAGATTGCACGAGTTCGCAGGCTTCACTGCTGTATATTGAATGTTGATCAATGTAGAGCATATGATAACGAATAATCCTCATGTTAAGGAGGCAGTCATGTTCGGGAGAAGTCGCCTGTCGAACGGTATCATCATTGAGCCAGCATCGTTTGAAAATGCCGAAAAACTTGGCGTGGAAAAATTCAGGTCCCTTATTTGGTCCGTCCTTACCAGAAGGCCTTATGTATAGTGTTTCTAACTCTTGAACTATGAATTTAGGCCCAATGTCGAGGCTGGGAACGAATTTGCTCCGGCACATTCGAGGATATTCAAAGAGGTATGTAAATCATGTTTACTTGACACCATTGCGCTTGTCTCACATTACAAAACAAGATGATACTTGTTGCCTCTTCTTCCAAGCCCTTCTCTTACACAGGGAAGAACACACCCAGAAGAGGATTTATTCTCAAGGATTATGCCGAAGAAATCGAAGCGATATACAAAGCTGTGGAGGACTCCTCGAGTACCCAGGTTCCGATTCCATCCGGGTCAAGCAGCGACGGTGGCTGGACACAGGAAGAGAGCTTGAAATTTGTTCGTGACGTTGTTCATTCGATCATGACAAGCAGTGAGTCAATTGGAGATAACGATGACCTTTTCGGCTGTGGCTGTGATAGGTGGTTTAACCTGAATAGCATTAACCTGACGAGACGCTGATAAATTCCTGCCTTTCAGTCTGCAATCGACGTATATCCGTAACACGCTTCTTCACGCGTTGCGCCAGGTCGCTCCTCCTGCAAATGTCCAAAATATTCCCTCCAACGTCGTATACCAGCACCCTACCATCACGCAGTTGGCAACGGTGGCTGCTCAAGCGACTCGTTCCGAGACGACTTCCGAGGACTTGAATAGTGAAGAAGAAAGGCAGCCCCGTCTGCTCGAGTTTGTGGCCAAGTATACGCAAGATTGGCCAACCCACACGCCCGCCACCGATGCCGTAGCTCCTAAGGACGAGACGATACTTCTGACAGGGAGCACTGGTGGATTAGGTTCTCAGTTATTGGAACAACTCGTTGCAATGCCATCTGTGTCCCGTATCTTTGCGTTCAACAGACCCTCGAAAAAGAGCTCGAGGGAGAGACATCTCGAGGGATTCCTGGACCGAGGCAACGATATTGCACTGTTGGATTCGGAGAAAATCGTTTACGTCGAAGGTGATACAGCGGTGAAAGGATTCAACATCGAGCCCGAATTGTTTTCGCAGGTTAATAGGATTTTACGATGTTATTAGCGAGGACAAACATTGATGTGCTATTCTAGATGCGCGATTCGGTGACAACGATTATTCACAACGGTCAGTCTATAGCGACGAAATGAAACTCTACACGATTCCCACATTTTTTTCCAGCTTGGAGAGTTGATTTCAACATCTCATTGTCGTCTTTCGAGCCCGCTGTCCAAGGCCTCCGTCATATGATTGATCTAGCGCTCCAATCACCCCATCCATCCCCTCCACGTGTCATGTTTACTAGTAGCGTTGGGATCGTGAAGGGTGAGCTCAGTGAATACCTAAAGAAGGATGATCAGCTAATGTAAACTTAACCAGCCTGGTCTGATATTCCTCCTGTGGCTGAAGCCCCATTTACGGACGTTGCCTACATCAACTCGTCTGGATATAGTGAATCAAAATGGGTATCAGAGCGTATTCTTTCGATAGCTGGCCAATTCACTCCTCTGCGACCTGTCATTATCCGGGTGGGTCAGCTTTGTGGTGGTATCAACGGAAACTGGAATTCAAGAGAATGGTTTCCCTCCCTCGTGCGAGCTGGTCAAGTAGTCGGTGGACTTCCCAATAACAAAGGAGTATGTTTGTTTTAATGTCTGAAACGTCGCGAAAAAGTATACTAAGAGAGGTCACTTGTCAAGCTCGTGTCATTTGTCCCTCTTCATGTAGCATCCTCAGCCATCATCGAACTTCGGAATACGTCGAGCGAATTCGTTCACATCGTACACCCACGTCCTGTTACTTGGGAGGTTGTTATAGGACATGTTTCAAACGCCCTCGGGGTCCCTGTCATTCCATATAATGAATGGCTCTCTCGACTAGAGGCGTCACCCAAGACGGATGAAGCTTTGCACCGCAATCTGGCATTGCATCTCACTGACTTTTATCGCCTTTCGGCCGCTCCGAAGGATGTCTCAGGGCTGAAAGTTCAAGTAAGAGAGGCCATGGGGTTGGGAATGTATGAGACGACGAGGACTGTAGCAGATGCACCATCTTTTGGTGATTCAAGATTGGCCCAGTTGGAGAGGGAGGATGTTGAAAGTTGGATTGGGTATTGGAAGAAGAAACGCGTGCTTGATGTTTGAGCAGGAGTCTATATCCTATATTGCATGTTTCTTAATGGAATAATTGTGGTTATAAATATCACTGCTGGAATATGATCCTTAGTGCTCGGTGTCTCGGTATAATTCACCACAAGATACAAGATACTACCATCCACCGAGTCAAAGATCGATCGATAATTCGATGTATGAATTTATTTACCTTCCAGGTCGTACCCGGAAATGTCAACCACCGATGCCTAATATATACATATCATGGCTACTTGCTACTCAAAATATTTAGATATCAGGAAGCTTATGAAGTAACTTTGTTCAATCTTATCTTTGGTCATAGCACTGACCTAGGGATACAGCATTGAATAAGGGGTTGCAGACTAGGTTCTATGGGGAATATGTAGGGGATTCTACACTAGGGAATCGGTAACAAGTGGGACAAATAAGAGAATAATGTAATGGAATTTTGTATGAATTTTTGGTGTATCTATTTATATGGAGGATGTGATGTTATTGCTATTGTACTGTGAGCTGAGCTCCTGGGTTCTGCCTCCATGTAGGTGCTGATCCAAGGAACCTGCCTGGTTACCAAAACATCAGTTCATTATTTTAGGCTTGTTTCCCAAGGTAGATATATGTAAGTAGCACATGTATGTAGATAGTTCTTCATTCTGAATATTGACTAGGTTTATGCCTGCTTGCCTTCCCTTCTTCTGTATAAAGTCCCTTACTTGGGCCAATACTCTTAGCACTCTCCTGGGTATCTCATCTGCTCCAAATTAGTGGCATGCATGGAAAGTAGGGTGCAATGCACAAGTATGTTGAAGCCATGCCACTCTGATTGGCTTGCAGGACTTGGCCAATTCCCACCAGCATTGTGAAGTTGGCATTATTACAATAGTGCTCGGCCCACACATCGTCAGCATTCCCAGTGCCTAACAGTATATTCAGAACTACACTACTTCCCATGTTTCACTTCTTACAAATTATGCCCCCACACACTAGATCTTTGACTAGCACTGATGACAGGTGGTTCACACCCATGGTTTTACAACAAATGCATGTAGTGCCTCTGGAACCCCACCCCTTCTAATCAGTTATACTTTGCCACAGCCAATCGAACTATGGTGTCTCGCCTCACCCTTCAAACAGCACTCATGTCAGGGGACAACCCTCTCCAAACCATGATCCAGGTCCGAAGTCCTATTTCAAACTCCAACCAACTCTGAGGATAAGACACCTAGGTCTGAAGGACTACCTAGTAGGAGATAGGAATAACCCTAAGAACAACAGTGGACAGAACTCGGAGTAAACACCCAAGCTTCGGACTTAGTACCAGGAAGCTGGCTCTACAAACTCCAAGGTATTGATTTGTAAGCTAGTGCACAGACCACTTATATAAAAGTATAACAGGGGTTCACCAGCAGTGGGATCCTTAGACTTTCCTCTTTGGATCCCCCCTGCTTAGGTGAGAACTGTCAAGTACATGTACTGAGACCTGTTAATTCAGCAGTGCCGACCGAGCAGTCACCCTATGTCCATGTCCAAGTGTCCATGCCACATGCATATCACTTGGTATGCTGGTCTTGGCTTGGCACATCCACCACCCACATTCCTTGTTTTCACCCCTCACATACTCTATGCCACTCACCATCCATTAATCCCACCACGTGTACTCCTCATCCTTTGATCCACCTCACCTCGGGACTTCCTGCCCTTGTATTATCCTTGAACATGGCCTCATTGTTTTATAGTCGGTCACTCCCTATTGTCCTATCCTTGGTCACATTTCTATTATTCTATCTTTTATTGTTCTATCCCCGTTTTACATTCCTTCATTCTAATTTTACTCATTGTGGACAATACCCACATGCTTTGCATACCTTATTGTCCCACATTCCTTATTCCACATGTCGCTTCTTAAACCTATACAAGTAGGGCATGTGTTATAGACCATGCAGCCAAACAAACCCACAGTAACCCCCACAACCACCCACACCGTTTCCAGGACCTTTCCGATCGACCAAAGCCCGAACAACCGATTTCCGAATATCTGAAATACATGCCGAGGCCCCGCGATTCCAACCCTCCATAGCCCAAATCCGACCCTCCGAAGACTCCGAAAATCAAGGTTCCGTCACGATTGACAACCGACGCGCAGGACTATCGCGTACCTCACTCCCTTGTTCTCCCCTTTTTATTGACCCCCTTGTACTTCCTTTTCCCTTGTTTTATAACCGGCTAAAGATAGTACAAAGAGCGTTACATGTATATAGTCTCACAGTCGACTGGACTGTTCGCTAGTACGAATATCGAATTAGTTCCCCCCCAGTTTCCGATTCATTTCCAGTAAACTCCGCCTCCCTTCCGAAATTAGGGACAGACGATCGAGGAGGGCGCAACACATAAGTTGAAGCCAAGTCCCTTCGACCTCGAACACCTCAGTGACCGGATTGAACCATTCCGTGACCTACCCTAAGTTCCCGGCGTCTCCATCCCCCGCCCGTAGTCCTTCCGACTTCCGTCTCGGTCCTCGGCCCCATCACGGACCTTCACGCTGACCCAGATAATCCCTTCGGAGGTGCTAGCTAAGCGCCTGACACGCGGACTTAACAGCATGCATGTACATATTTCCTCATTCTAGGTATCGACTAGGCTTAGGCCCTTCTACCTTCTTCTCCTCTGTTAAGTCCTCTACTCAGGCCGGCATCATTGGCATCCTCCTGAGTACCCTGTCTGTTGTAAATCAGTGGCACACATGGAAGAGTAGGGCACAATGCATGAGTACATTGAAGCCAAAGCCACTACTCCTGGCCTATAGGACTTGGCCACTCCCATCGGACACCTCGGCAGTCCTGAAGCTTGTCAGTTACCCAAGCCTGACATGAACCCCACATGTATTTAGGTAGTAGTAATTGAAAACTTTGGATCCCCCCTGCTTAGCTCTTCTGTGAGATACCTCCAGTTGATGCTGAAGGGTTGCCCTTACAGCAGGAAAGTCTCCCCAATAAGGACCGAGAGCCATGTCACAGCATAGTCATAGGTGGCTTTGGACTCAACTGAAGTGACTTGGAGAGTACCAACTCCTGGACATAGCTAACACCAGACTCTCCCTCCTCTATAACCGAAGCCACGGATATCCCCATTATTCTCACCCCCAGCATGGATGCCAAAGAACGCTTGCAGAGGTTAGAGCAAGAATTGGCAGAAAACTGGATGACAAACACAGCAATAAGCAAAGCCCTTAGGGCAATCATGACCAAATTAAATAACTCCAAAGACTTAGAAGATGACCCAACACCGAGTGCACATTTTTTGGATCCTCAGAGTATCACCGCCCCACAAGGAAATTCCAGAATTTGGCCTGCATCTCCAACAGACTTCAATAGAGAAAAGGGAAGAGCCTTTCTCAACTCCTGTAACATCTACTTCATAATATGCAGAGATCAGTTCCCTAACAGCCAGGCTCAGATACACTGGGCCCTCTCCTACTTCAAGTCTGATAGAGTGGCCCACTTTGCAAATAAAATACTCCAAAGCAAGAGAAATGGACATCCCCATTATTCAGACTGGAAGGCCTTCAAATAAGACTTCATACAAAATTTCTGTCCAAAGAATGAACAGCTCTCTGCCCTCACAAGACTAGAGGGGGCAGGATGGCACCAAGGCAGAGACTTGGTAGATGAATACATTGACCGATTCATGGAACTGATAGACCTTGCAGAATACTATGATGACAAAATAATCGTGATCAAGTCCCACCGAGGACTTGACCCAGGGATATAGAGGAAAGTCATTCTCTTGGGAAGTGGGACACCGAGCTTTGACGACCCTGAGGGATGGTATGAAGCAGCACGAAGGGTTGCTTGAAACCAAGAAGCCAATGAAGCATTTTCAGAAGCCCATCACAACCAACCTTGGACTTCTACCCACTTAACCGGCATACCTCCCAAGCCAACTCCAGGGGCATTGAAAATGCCAGTATTACCCCCATGCTTCCCAGAACCCTTCTGATGAAACCTGGCACCTTCACCAGCCACACTAAAAGAAGCACCAACCCCAATGGAGGTGGGTTGGGCCTGAGCCAAAGGGGCTATCCTTGGAGTTTGCCATTGGTGCTAGAAACCTGGCCACTAAATGTCTACTAGATTTTCCATCCAGACGACAGTCCAGCCATCCATCTGTCATGTCACTAGATCCCTCAGTAGGCAATATTCGGGCACAACTTGCTCACCTGCTATAATCCATTGATTAACAGGGTATTGGGCAGTATTATAATCCATCAAGCCACTAACATTTTTAGGTACATCCTGATGGCCTCGGTCCAGGCGGCAGTTGCCACTGCTCCAAAAGCCTTACCCAGGATCCTGTTCCATCGCTGGAAGCTTTGCCCATAGCCCTAGTCAATGCAACTGCCTTGTGCATGCTTGTATACCAGAACAGCTGGCAAGTTTTTGGCTGGGACCTCTTGGTCAGCATTGTCATTTGGCATGTTCGGCCGGAGTCTCTTCCATCCATCCCCATCCATTCCCATTTATTCATTCTATATATGCACATCATATGCCTTTACGACCCTTCTCCATTCTTCTCGGCTAGAGACCGACACCTTTAGTAGATGATGGGATGTCTACCTAAAAGGGGGGTGGCAACCTGCTAGAAACCTTTCAAACTTCACAAACTCCCCTCCCAAGGACATCCCTTCCCACAAACCCCCTCCATTCTGTCTCCCCACTCCCTATCCCATTCTTCACTTCCTCTGTTCCTTCAGTCCCACCCCTACATCATCCTGACACTCCACTCATGATCCTACGACCACTCCTATTCCCGAATACATCCCCTCATTCCACCATCAACCTCTACTCCCTCTACAAATATCCCAACACTCCATTTCCGACATCACATCCCTCTCAATCCATCTGTCACCCTCTTCTCTCCTCAAAACACCACAACCAAATCTGCCAAGCACCTCAGCACCTTTGACTTGTTCCTTTATTCCTTTATTCCTTTTACTTTCCACTTACACCGGTTTGCAGTACGTAAGGCGCGCGCCAAATTGCACACGTGTTCACGCGGGCAAAAAGAGAACTGCAATTACTCAGTCAAATTGTAGCCATTCTGTCTGAAAATAAAAATATAACTTCTTCAACCCAATGTTGAGGGCATGGCAATGTAAAATCCATGTAAATTTGCCACAATAAAAATTGTTTTTCAGGCAGTTGGCCCTGATCAACCCCAGCTGCAGAACAGCTGTAGCAACACCAAATCAATTCAGAGTTGTTAGATATTTTGCAGTAATATAATATACATGTAGGTGGAGGGCACCAACCACTTTTTAGTATATCAAAGTCCATTAGAATATTTTATATACTTTACTACAGTTGAGACAAGTAGTTTCTGCTTAATTATTGTTCTAGAGCCCTACAAACACAGTTCATTGGGAAAATATAATATTAAATCAACTATATTTTGCTCCTCTGTAGTTAATACCTCATCACACTCTGTAGTCTATCATGCCCGGGCATGGGAGATGGTGCGAGAGAGGTTATACGCCGCTGAGATCAGCGTGACGTGTGTGAACTTTTGCACTGTGTTTCCAATATGATTGTATAAACTCCAAGAGTTTGCCAGAGTCTAAATGTGCAAGTAAACTCACCATTAGTGCAGGAAAAGTACTTTACCATGGTGGGACCAGTCGGCGCCAACAGCCGTGTGGGTCTGTGCAAATTGCCTCCAAAACCTCCAAGGGAATCTCTGGGTACCGGAAGCCAATGGGTTGGGAAAGATTGTCTTGGATTTCATTGGAAAGTGGATTTTCACCTGATTTCCCTTTACATCTATGTGAGTGACGTATTACTTGTTTCAGGTGTAAATTTTGCAAGGTAAGCGTACTTACTGAAACAGTAATGGCGTCACCAATGAAGACATTCTCCGTGTTGTATTCTTGGTCGACATTGAAGTTCCCTCCCATACGCTTTGTAAGAGAAGAATAAAAGTTCTCATGGACCTATACGGCGACATTGAGAGGGTACATACCGAGGGCCTAACAGAAGCGTATATTACGTTTGGCAGCCTGAGGGAGGTCAGAGATGTTGTCTAACTCCACGATGAAGCGATTAGGTATGAGGGATGTTGATGTCGCTGGGAAGGGGAGGAGGGCGGGTCAGATGAAACAGTAGACTGGTTAGCCTCTGGAGAGACGGAGTGTTGTTTCTTGGGGGTAGGAGCGGCGTGAGATGAGGGAGAAGAGGGACCGAAGAAGAAGGATGAATAACTGGGTTCTATTTCTAGAGGTGGTGGAATTGACAAGGTAGGGTCAGCAAGAACCGCAGGAGCAGAAGGAAAAGGAGACATCATGTCGACGTCCATGGCATTACCGGGCGAGGGAACTGCATGTGTCTCAGGCTACAGAGACGTTCAGTGTCAAATCCAAGTACCAAGCCTGAGTACTTACTGCATTGAAGCCTTGGGATGATTCATCCTTGATCGATGTGTTACCAGATGACATCCACGGCACTGGCAAAGCTGCACATCGTTGGTGGCGATTTCTAGACTTGGTATCAGTGGGGTTGATGCTACTAGTAGGCGAGGAGCCCAGGTTCAGCAGATCACGACCAAAAGTACGGGGAGGAGCAAGATGGGCTTGGGGCTTCTGTTGCAGTATTGGAGAAATGTCCATGACCAACGGAAAAGGAGCTCGAGATTCCGATGGTGAGTTGAGCGACATTGTAGATGCAAACGAGAGCTCCAGAGTCGGAGGAAAGAAGATCGTCTATATCATTCTGTGATGGACTTTTTGGGGTCATCTGCAGGTGAGGCGGAAGCGACAATAGTGTGGGATTGAAAAAGGCCATGTCGTGGTGCAGGGTCGATAACTGTACAGGAGTCTGAGGACGATGTTGTGATGAAGTATCAGGGTCTGCGGAGGAAGTAAACAACATGTTTATGTCGACGGCGACGTGGTCACAAGGTGGGGAAGATGACAATAGACTAGTGTTAGTCTTCCAGATGCAGGGACCGTGCTTACATAGCTAATATTCCTCACCCTGATCTCAGTGCCCCAATTCAGTCGCTTTTCTCAATCCAGCCAAGGCTGCATAATATCACATCTGCTGGGCACCAATACGGATTGTCAGCATCCAAATTGTAAAATGTCACCCAGTTTGCATCTGGTTTTGCTAACGTACTCGGTGCCTGAGCAGCAGGCTGTCTTATTGCAGAGTCTCACAAAGTCCCTGATTAAAGTAATGGAGAGGGCCCTTCATAGAGATGTGCGACGTGCACGGACATCTGTTCCCAAGGAAATGGAAAAGGCAAAGTGGCAGCAGATACTTCAGAAGTGTGGAGAAGAAGAAGAGCATGAGAAGAAAATTTACAAATCTCAAGAGCTCCTGCTCATCACAGCCAACGATCACAACCGAAGGATAGCACGTCTTAAGATCATCTGCGCTTCAGTATGCAACCACGAGAATGTTCAGTTAGATCTTGCCCAAGCCGTTGGCTTCCGGTACCCAGCGATTCCCTTGGAGGTTTTGGAGGCAATTTGCACAGACCCACACGGCTGT
>QLPG01031964.1:0-11418 GCA_003314385.1 Gomphus sp. MG54 | reverse complement strand
CGGTGGTGCCGGAAGTTTAGGGTAGGTCACGGAATAGATCAATCCGGTCGCTGAGGTGTTCGAAGTCGAAGGGACTTGGCTTCAACTTATGTGTTGCGCCCTCCTCGATCGTCTGTGCCTAATTTCGGAAAAGAGGCGGGAGTTTACCAGAAGTGAATCGGAAACTGGGGGGGAACTATTTCGATATTTGTACTAGCGAACAGTCCAGTCGACTGTGAGACTATATACATGTAACGCTCTTTGTACTAACTTTTAGCCGGTCATAAAACAAGGAGAAAGATAGTACAAGGGGTTAGTATAAGAAGGAGAACAAGGGAGTGAGGTACGCGGTAGTCTTGCGCGTCGGTTATCAAAGTATTGAGTCCTCGGCCGGGAGCGGACTCGGGAACGGTGTCTTGGTCGGACACGGAAACGCGGTGTCTCGGACGGACGTGACGGGAACGGGATCCACGGGAAACAGTCTTTCGTTCTTTCGGTCAGAAAGGTCTCGGAGCGGAAGCGGGTGGTTGTGGGGGTTAGTGTGGGTTTGTTGAGGGCATGGGCTATAACATCGTGACTCAAGATGGGACAATAGGGAGTGGCTGAGTATAAAACAATGGAGTTGTGTCCAAGGAAAATACAAGGACAGGAAGTCCCGAAGTGAAATGGATCGAGGAACGGGCAAATGGTGTGGTGGAACATGCCGAGCCTAGAATGGCATACCAAGTAATGTGCATGTGGTGTGGACACTTGTACGTGGATGTAGAATGGCTGCTCAGTCAGCACTGCTGAATAACCGGGACCTCAGTATGTGTACTTGACAGGACTTTACAGAGGAAAGGGAAGGTAAGGGGCCTAAGCCTAGTCGATACCCAGAATGAGGAATTATGTACAGGCATGTCCTACTTATATAGGCTAAGAAGTGACATGTGGAATAAGGAATGTGGGACAATAAGGTATACAGAGCATGTGGGGGTATTGTCTACAATGAGCAAAAATAGAATGGGTGAATGTAAACAGGGATAGAACAATTGTTAAGTCCGTGTGTCAGGCACTTAGCTAGTACTTCCGAAAGAGCTATCTGGGTTAGCATGAAGGTCTGTAACGGGGCCGAGGACCGAAGTCGGAAGTCAGACAGACTACAGACGGGGGCGGAGGCACCATGTCAAGTCCCCGTACCGAGACCCATCTGCCGGCAGTGCCGACCGAGCAATTACTCTATATCCACGACCAAGTGCCCGCATTGCCCGCATAACACTTGGTGCGACAGTCCCGGCTCGGCACATTCGCCATCCGCACTCCTCGGCTCGTTTCACCTCGGGACTCCCCGTCCTTGTATTATCCTCGGACGCGAACCCATTGTCTTATATCCGGCCACTCCTTATTGTTCCATTTCAAGTCACGATCCTATTATATTGCCTTTTATTGTTCTATCCCCGTTTTGCATTCCTTGTTCTAATTTTGTTCACTGTGGACAACAACCACATTGCTCTGCATACCTTGTTGTCCCACATTCCTTATTCCACATGTTGCTTCTTAACCTATATAAGTAGGACATGGATGTACATACTTCCTCATTCTGGGTATCGACTAGGCTTAGGCCCTTCTACCTTCTTCTCTTCTGTTAAGTCCTCGACTCGGGCCGGCATCTTCAGCATCCCCCTGAGTATCTGTCTGTCGCAAATACAGTGGCACACACGGCAAGTAGGGCGCAACGCACGAGTACGTTGAAGCCAATGCCACTACTCTTGGCCTGCAGGACTTGGCCATAGTCTGCCCGACCTTTTGACAACACCCTTTCGGCAGTACCGAAGTCCGTCAGTATCCGGCTCCTGACACACCAGGAACTTAGGGTTGGTCATGGAATGGTTCAATCCGGTCACTGAGGTGTTCGAGGTTGAAGGGACTTGGCTTCAACTTATGTGTTGTGCCCTCCTCGATCGTCTGTCCCTAATTTCAGAAAGGAGACGGGAGTTTACCGGAAATGAATCAGAAACTGGTGGAAGACTAAATCGATATTCGTACTAGCGAACAGTCTAGTCGACTGGAAGACTATATACATGCAACTATCCTTGTACTATCTTTGCCGGTCATAAAACAAGGAGAAAGGGAGTACAAGGGGTCAATATAAAAGAGAAAACAAGGGAGTGAGGTACGCGATGGTCCTGCGCGTTGATTATTAAGGTAACAGAACCTTGACTTCGGAGTCTTCGAAGGTTCGGAATCGCGGAACCTCGGAGTGTATGTCAGACCTCTGGAGATCTGTTGTTCAGGCTTTGGGCGGTCGGAAGGGTCCCGGAAATGGTGCGGGTGGTTGTGGTGCTTAATGTGGGTTTGTTTGGTGGCATGGGCTATAACAGTATCCCTCCACTAGGACCGAGCCCTCGAGGTCCTAAGCTTTAATTGGGGCGGTAATTAAGGTGGACATTACTGCGGGGGTTTTCTAACGGTTTCCTGGGATTTTCTGATCAATAAGTGCTGGTGGTACGTCTGCCTATAAGAAGGGGGTGTTTGCAGAATTAGGGGAGGTCTTTCCCTTGATGGAGAACACGGATCTGCAAACTTCGGAAAGTCTCAGGGACCCTCTTCGTATCCTTTTTTATGGTTCGGAGGCAAGTGGGGAGTGTCTGTTGTACACCCTTGACAAGGATTTGACCCTTCTCCGTGCCCGTACCATTAGGGTCTGTGATCTTTATGGTGAGTGGTGTTTGTTGGGATTTCTCTCTCTTTCTGATTTCCGTAGTGAGCCATTATAAGAGGTCATCATCGTCTGGGGCTGTTCCTTGTCAGGATTCGGGGCCAGGTGAAGCCTCTGGCAAGTCGGGGGCAGAAAATAATGGTCTGGAGGTACTTGGACATATTGCGGTGTATCTATTTCATGTGGACAAGTACCGGGAGGACCTGCACCAACTCTTGGACTACTATGAGCGCTATCAATGTTGTATGTCCAACCTGACAGCCGCCGGGCCTGGCATAGAGGGGGAGAGGTTATGGGGGAGTTTTTCCAACGCATTATCGTCCTTCCTGCGGGTGGATCATGGGCTTGATTCTTCTTTTCTGGAGGACGTGGAACAGTTGCTTATCCGTTCAGGTCATGGGTCGGGTGGTTCTAACAGGCATTCGGGTTCGGTGCAGGCTGTGGAGGGTTCAGGTGATTCAAACAAATGTGTTGATTAGTTGTTTATATGGTCGGTGTCATGAATTGTTACAGTTTGGCGGTGTCTTCTGGGTGACATAAGGATCCTTGAATAATCGTCGTTTTCTCGGATGTTTCCCTATTCCTTTTCTCTCTCCCCCTTTTTTTTTTTTTTTTTTGAATGGATGTCCTATGGTCGTCAGATTCTTGTGGCTGGTGTCGTAGTAGTCGTGGTGTTGTGGGGGTCATTGTTCATTCCCTCGGATTGTCGCTTGGACGGAGGTAGTGTCGTCGGGATTCAGGGAATGTCCTGCAAGGCTCAAGTCTCGGTTGAAATTGTTGATTAGTTTGCTCGTATTAACATTCTAACAAGAAGGGGGTCTAGTTGAGAAAATCGTGGTACCGTTAGTCTAAGGGATGGTATGGAATTCTGCGAGGGTCAGGGTTCTTCCTGAGTGGAGTTCTCGGAGGGTCATGTTGAGCGCTGAGTGAAGGCTGCTGGCTCCATATTGCCAAGAATCAGTTCGGACATAGGCTAAACAAAGTAGTACTCAATACCCTATCGATTGTTGGATCACGGTGAGTGAGCATGTGGTGTCCAGTAGCTAAAATCTGACGAATATTCAGAGGGTCACGGTCAAAACTTATCGACGGATGGTCACAGGTGTTCGGGAGGGTCGGGTTCTGGAGTTCGGATGGTCGGAGTGTTTCTGCCTAAAGGTCGAAATCTTTTTCGACGATTGGTCATGGGAGGTCATATTCCTGAGAGGCTGGATGTGTTGTTTCGTTTTACATCCGTAGGCATAGTTGGTGTTCAACGCGAACAACTGGTGCTGGAGTCGGGGGCCTAACTTCTTATTCCTCGGTTTCCGAAGTGTCCGACATCTCAGACTCTTCTTCAACCTCTTCCGTCACGGAGGCTGCTCACCCCTTGGTGACCGTGGTGGTGGATCTTGGGCATTCCTTGGCTGGGTGGCCCGATCTGCCTCAGAAGAGGCAGAGGTTTTGTTCAAAGTGGCGTTGCCATTCTTGTGGTGTAAGTTTTCCATCTTTCTCTAATCTGGACGATAGATCCATGGTAGTCCTGCTGCCACTGGATGGGGTCGCGGGTTGGCCTACATTGGCCATCTCATTGCCTGTGTTAGGGGCCGAAAACATAGTCACAGGGGTCCTCCCTCTGTCGTAGGAGTGGTCGAAGTTCCGGGTGGAGGGGGGTTCTCTGGCAATTTCCAATCATTGCTCCCAGTAGCGGGCATCAATGGATTGGGACAGGAGACGTAGTTGGAGCAAGGAATAGGGTTTTCCTATTCTAGAGATCTTGTCCTTGATTCTGCCGGGGAGCCTGTTGTAGAACTGGCGATGAAGTACGGCATTGCCCCAGTGGACGTAGGTGGCTGGTCGATTGAATTTGACTACATATTTCGTGATGCACTGATTATCGCGCATACAGAGGGTCTCGAGGTCTGCTTCGGCTTCTCCTTCTGGGTCGTGGGGGCTGAAGTTGGTTTTGAGTTTGTTCACGAACTCCTCATAGTCATGGAGCCAGTCTGGCTCGTTAGGGGCGGAGAAGGCTGGTTCAAACCAGTCCAGGGCAGTACCGGTCAGGTACGACAGTACGTAGGTTACCTTGGTGCCCTCAGTGTCAAGGGTATCAGGGTGGTCATGGAAGTTCAGTTTACATTGCACTAGGAAGGCTTGTAATTTTCTGAAATTGGATCTGTCGAAGGTATCCGGATCCCGAACCTTGGTGGCGCGGGGAGCTGATCTTCTGGGGCTGGCCAAGTTACTTGCCAGCATGACGAGGGCCTGAGTGAGATCGGGCACAACGTTGGGTCCTAAGGTGGGGGCCCCTCCCGGTTGTACAGGAGGTGGCGGTGCTGCGGTGGGTGGTGCGACATGGGGTTGGACAACAGGGGGTGGTGCAGCGGGTGGGGGTATGTAGGGGGGTGCCGACAAGTCTATTGGTGCTGCTGTGGATGGTCCTGAGCTGGACCGTATCTCCAATGGTGATGAATGTTGAATCACTGGAGGGTGGTTCACAAGGAATGGGTTGGTCAAGTTCGAATGCAGGTATTGGTCTGCATCCGAGAGTCTGGAGTCGGGGGAAGGCTCTGGGGGGTGAGCTGGGGTCTGAGGCATCTGGAAACTTGGTCTGGGGATGGGCAGTCTGCGAGGGACAGATGCGTGGCGGGCAGACGCCTGAGTGATTGTCTGCATGGCTTGTGAACGTGTGATGGGTCTCATACTTAATGACAATCAGGAGTGTGAGTACGAATATACTGTTAAGTCCGCATGTCAGGCGCTTAGCTATTACTTCCGAAAGGGCTATCCAGGTTGGCGGTAAGGTCCATAATGGGGCCGAGGACCGAAGACGGAAATCGGACGGACTACGGATGAAGACAGAAGTGCTGGGAGTTTAGGGTCGATTGCAGATTGGTTCAATCTGGTCACTGAAGTGTTCGAGGTCAAAGGGACTTGGCTTCAACTTATGTGTTGCGCCCTCCTCGATCATCTGTCCCTAATTTCGGAAAGGAGATGGGAGTTTACTGGAAATGAATCAGAAACTAGGTGGTAGACTAAGTCGATATTTGTACTAGTGAACAGTCCAGTCGACTGGAAGACTATATACATGCGACTATCCTTGTACTATCTTTGCCGGTCATAAAACAGGGAGAAAGGGAGTACAAGGGGTCAATATAAAAGAGAAAACAAGGGAGTGAGGTACGCGATGGTCCTGTGCGTCAGTTATCAAGGTAACAGAACCTTGACTTCGGAGTCTTCAGAGGTTCGGAATCGCAGAACCTCCTCGGAATGTATGTCGGACCTCCGGAGATCTGTTGTTCAGGCTTTGGGCAGTCGGAAGGGTCCCAGAAACGGTGCGGGTGGTTGTGGTGCTTAATGTGGGTTTGTTTGGCGGCATGGGCTATAACAACAATAAAAAATAGAATAATAGGAATGTGGCCAAGGATAGGACAATAAGGAGTCACTGATCATAAAACAATGGGGCCATAGCCAAAGATAACACAAGGACAGAATGTCCTGAGATAAGAGGGGTCAAAGATTAAGGAGCAAATGGGGTAGGATTAATGGATGGTGAATGAGGTGAAGTAGATAGTGGATAGTGATGAGGAATGTGGATAGTAGATGTGCTAAGCTGAGACCAGCACACCAATTGCTTATATGCGGCTTGCACACTTGTATATAGACATAGACTGACTGCTTGGTCAGCACTGCCAAATTACTGGAATCTTGGTATATGTACTTGACAGTATCCCCCCCTTAGCAGCTGAACCCAATGAAGCTGGTAGACAGAGATTGAAAATAAGGTTTGGGATGCCTAAACATGATGTCATGTGAAGGTTTGGATCTAGTGCTTGATATGGGTCTCCTATTACCACGATAAAAAATGCACAACCTCATATCAGAACATCAAGATGGGATATGAGACTGACAAAGACAAAGTACAGATGGCTAAGATAGAGGAGAAATAGTTGGAGAGGCAGCAGGAATAGGAGGCTGCTCAAATTGCTGAGGAGGTGGCCCAGGCTGAGGCTGAAGAGAAAGAAAAGGTGGAGGCTGCGGTTAAAGCAGCAGAGGAGGAAAGGAAAGCAGATGAAGAGGCAGCCACAAAAATAGCAGCAGATAAGGTAGAGGGTGCAAAAAAGGCAGTGGAAGACCAGACAGCCATAGACAAGGTGGCCAAGACAGAAAAATAGGCTAAGGAGGAAGTAGCCCAGGTAGCTGCTAGATAAGCAGCCAAGATGGAAGCAGAGAATACTGTGGGAGACAGATGGGAGGCTAATGTAGCTACTCAGGTGGCTGTCAATCAGCAGGTGGGCCAGGAGGCCAAAGACAAACAGGCTGAAATGGCCAAACAGACAGAAGAGGGCATCCCCAAAGATACAATCGAGGAGGAGTCCTCCCAGGATGTAGGAGTACAGGTTAAAACACTCAAGGTCCAGGGTGTTGCAGTTATGGGAGCTCCCAGGATCTCAGGAGTCCTGAAGGTTCTATGCAAGAGGGGTAGGAGTGTGGAAGCAGGGCCCAGCCAGGGGCTGGGGATGAAAGGAAGGGGGCAGAGTGAGCGGCTGAGGGGGGCCCAGGTGAGTAATGATCCTTTTTATTTATTCTTTTATTGACTTCTTTTAAATAGCATAAGGAGACCCCCAAAAGGTGGTCTCCATCCATTTGTCCACCATGCAAGGAGTGTACAAGGTGTGGGGATGAGAGCCAAGTGCCAAGGCTGGGGGCCACATGCTGGGTATACAAGGGGTGAAAAGTCAAATGCAACTTGGCTGTACCGTGGGTGTTCTAGGCCAAGAGTCGTCCATTTATTGTGGATGATACGATAATGAGGAGGAGAGTGGACAGGAAAGTGAGGATGAGACTGAGGAAGTAAAGGAGCCACCGAGGAAGAAGCTGAGGCAGGCCTGCACCATGCAGCTGAGCAGGAGGACACCTGTGATCCAAGTCTCATAGGCCAAAACATCGAGAGGAAGGCAGGTGGTGGAGCTGCTGGAGGCACTCCTGAGGGGTCAGGAGAGGATGATTAGTATCCTGCTCTTCATAGCAGAAAGGGATCCAGGAGGTTCCAAGGATGCAGGAGATTTGGGAAGGGAAGAGGATGAGTTAAAAAATGATGGGGATGAACAGATGGATGAGGAGGGAGGAAAAGGGAAAAGGAAGCAGAGGGAGGATGATGAGGATATAGGGGATAAAGATGAGACTTAAAGTAGTCTCTTTAATAGACTGTTCTTTTTATTTTATTTTGTATGACTGAAAGATAAGAAAAGAAAGCATAAGAGGAGAAGGGAACAAGTAGGGCCAGCTGGGATGTTTGGCTTCCCAAGCTGTGGTAGACAGAAAGAAAAGGGATGACAAATATACTAAAAGATATCCAGGCTGGGTGTGTTTGTAATGTCAGAAGTAAAGTGTCGGGATGATTGTGGAGGGAATTCAGGATGATGTAGGAGCAGAACTGAGGGAATGGGAGAAGTTAAGGATAGGATGGAGAGTAAAGATAGGTGAATGGAGGGGGTTTGGAGAGAGGGACATCTTTAAGAGGGGAGATTGCATAGTTCAAATGGTTTCTAGCAAGTCGCCACCCCCCCCTTTTAGGTACACATCCCATCGTTTACTAAAGGTGTCAGCTTCTAGTCGAGTAGAACAGAAAAGAGTTGTGAGAGTATATTAATGTGAATATATGAAATAGATGAAACAAGAATGGATGGGGATTGACAGAAGAGACCTTGGCCAAACATGCCGAGTGACACTGCTAACCGAGAGGTCCCAGCTAAAAACTTGCCAGCCATTCTGGTATACAAGCATGCACAAGGCAGTTGCATTGACTAGGGCTATTGGCAGAGCTTCCAGCAATGGAACAGAATCCTGGGTGAGGCTTTTAGAGCAGTGGCAAGTGCCGACTGGACCAAGGCCATCAGGATGCACCTAAAAGTGTTAGTAGCTTGATGGAATATAATACTACCCAATGCCCTGTTAATCAATGGATTATAGTGGGTGAGCAAGTTGTGACCAAATATTGCCGACTGATGGATCTAGTGACATGACAGACAGATAGGTAGACTGAAGTTGCCCTATAGGAAGAATCTAGTAGTCATGTCTATGTTTAGCAGTACTAGATCAAGAAGGATCCTAAGAGAGAATAGTCATAAAAGAGAACTTTCAAATAAACTATGAGCTGATGCTGATTGATCAAGCATGCTGAATAGGGTGCCAATGATGGAACATTGCCTCAAGGTTGGCAGGAAGGACTGAAATTCTTTTGAAATATATGGTTTCCAAATCTATACTGGTATTTGATTGAAAATGCTAGGGTGTGGATTTGTCTTGATGGACACCTAGTAGTCAATTCTGTGGATTTGGTAATAACCGAATGGGTAGTATCATTGAGGAATTGAGAAGAACTGGGTTAGTAGAGATACTAGGGCTTTTATATTTCCAGGGGTAAGATGATCCGATGAAACTATGAGCAGATCCTGAATTAATTAAGCAGTTAGAAGAGATTACCAGGGAATCTGGTTCCAAATAAAAAGATAGAAAGATCATTAAAGAGGTGTCTTGTGGGACCATATTTGTTAGAAATGATGGTACAGGAAGTAGTTTGATTCTGGGTATACTGTCAAGCTTTGGAAATTCCAACTGGTGTGGGCAGGGAGCAGCCAAGTCCTGCAGACTAAAAGTAGTAGCTTTGGCTTCAACGTACTTGTGTGTTGTATCCTACTTTCCATACATGCCACCAATTTGGAACAGAAGGGATACTCAGAGAGTGTCAAAAGTGCTGGCCTGAGTAGAGGACTTTACAGAGGAAAGGGAAGGTAAGGGGCCTAAGCCTAGTCGATACCTAGAATGGAGGAGTATGTACATGCATGTCCTACTTATATAGGTTAAGAAGCGACATGTGAAATAAGGAATGTGGGACAATAAGGTATGTACAGCATGTGGGGGCATTGTCCACAATGAGCAAAAATATAATAGAGGAATGTAAACGGGGATAGAACAATAAAAATAGAATAATAGGAATGTGGCCAAGGATAGGACAATAAGGAGTCACTGATCATAAAACAATGAGGCCATGGCCGAAGATAACACAAGGACAGAATGTCTCGAGATAAGAGGGGTCGAGGATTAAGGAGCAGATGAGGTAGGATTAATGGATGGTGAATGAGGTAAAGTAGATAGTAGATAGTGATGAGGAATGTGGATGGTAGATGTGCTGAGCCAAGACCAGCACACCAAGTGACTTGTATGTGGCTTAGACACTTGTGGATGGACATAGACTGACTGCTCAGTTGGCACTGCTAAATTACTGGAATCTTGGTACATGTACTTGACAGGTATGGGAGTGGAGTAATGTAACGGATATGGCCTGCAATGATAAAAATGATGTAATCCTGGTTCAAAGGCGATGTTATGGACAAAACATTTGAGTGTTAGATCATAGGTTGTTTATTGAACAAAAATTGATATGACTCGATTTGTGGTTTAGGTATGTCTGGGGCCCATAACCTAATAAATGTGGAATCCTACCATATAAGTAATCATTGCAAGTGATGGTAGTTCATTTATTTAGTAGTTCTACTTCATATACATGATAGTCTTATCTGCCAGTGATGGTAGTTTGTTAAAGGGAACTCCACTGCTTGCTGGCACTTAGATAAGTGGCAGCCAGATAATAGAATATGCATTGCACCTTCTAATAGGAAGATATGTCATCCCACACTGTCATGGAGGAGATCAAGATTAGAATATAGTATTCTATGTTTGCACTTTCAATCTTTGGACTTTCTTACCTATTATAGAAATCTAGTCAACTCCTTATAGATAAGCAAGTAGTATAAGATCTTGTACATTCAGTAGTCTACTCTTCAGTCAGAAAATCGACTAAGATTTCAACTAAGCTTCCTCCATTCACTTCTGTCTTAATTTCTGTCTTACTATTAAGTTCTCTATATGAAATTAGGGTCCAGTGTGGTCTGGTGAGAATAACACATAAGTTGAAGCCATACCCCATTCAGAACCTTGGCATTGTTACAACTCTGGGAGATATTACTTAGGAATTATAACTACATCATTTCATATCCTTAACACATGCCTCAACTGCATATATCCCTTAATGTGTTCCTGAAAAAGGTCAATATGCACTCTGTAGTAAATGCAGACAGCCAGAGATGGTTGCACACTACCTCAAGCACTGCCATAAATCCACACCTCAGTAGAACAGGCTGAGATGCAAGATTGGAAAGGCATGCCATTCAATCCCATGACTACTTAGAGGCCAGAGGATAGTGTTCCAGGGCTATAGTGACATAGCACAACACAATACACCTACATCCTAAATGAACATACCTGTACCATAACATGCATATTGACATACACACTGTAGACTCCCATATATCACCACATTGGCTCTCATTTCTTGCCAATCCCACTTATGTGAGGGATTGGCCCTCTTGTATCCAACACTATTACCCCCCAGTCCAACTGCATATCCATACATATCCATACATGCCCTACAACTCCCTTTCTCAGCAGGGCTCCAGATTTAGACAATGTACACTTCTAATTATACTGCTCAAAGCACAGCGTGCTTATGGTGCACTTTAGCTCTCTCTCTCTCTCTCTCTCTCTCAGCTCCTTTTGAAGTCCTCTTAGTCAGAGTTCTCACCTTAGACTTTGACCTCGCCAACAACATAGCTGGGCACTACGCCACTCGCCACTCTTGCATAGACGGCCACAGGGCCGCACCCCTTGCTGTGCCTTCCGCCCGAAGTATAAAAAGGAGA
>QLPG01031882.1:0-10550 GCA_003314385.1 Gomphus sp. MG54 | reverse complement strand
TAGTACGAATATCGATTTAGTCTCCCACCAGTTTCCGATTCGTTTCTGGTAAACTCCCGCCTCCCTTCCGAAATTAGGGACAGACGATCGAGGAGGGCGCAACACATAAGTTGAAGCCAAGTCCCTTCGACCTCGAACACCTCAGTGACCGGATTGATCTATTCCGCGACCTACCCTAAACTCCCGGCGCCTCCGTCTCCGTCCGTAGTCCGTCCGACCCCGATCTCGGTCTTCGGCCCCGTTACGGACCTTCGCACTAACTCGGGAAGCCCCTTCGGAAGTACTAGCTAAGCGCCTGACACGCGGACTTAACATCCCCTTGGTCCATGTCCCTTCACTCTCTGCTCTTCAGTTTTGGTTTGGTCTGGAAAACTGGTCATCTCCTGACAAAACCATGCCCCTGACTAGACATCATGCCTACTATTCACTGATTGTAACCTCACCCAACCTTTCTATTAAATGCCTTTTAATTTTCATTCATTCATTTCACCTGTTCGACTCAACCCTGCTCTCTTTATACTTTCAATTCCCATGTACTTTCAATTCCCTTGTTCTTGGCTACTAAGCACTACTAGAATTTGAAATATGTACTAGCATATAATATGTATGTAATTAGTAGTTTGGTAGTCAGAATATGGGATTAAAATTCAACCAAGGCAAACATTTCTCAACTCTGAAACCTCTGTCTGAAGTTAGTGATACAATAAGATCTAAAGGGTGTAGCATATAAGCTAAAGCCAAGCCCTACCCCGAACCTCTGTAAAGTTACAACCTTATCAAGATATCACTTAAGAACCTCACTGCTCACATTACAAATGCCTAATTCCATGTACATGTGATCAAGCCAATTTACAAGTCATATACATATGTTAAATCCGCGTGTCGGGTATGCAGGAGGTGGCGGTGCTATGGTGGGTGGTGCAACATGGGGTTGGGCGACGGAGAGTGGTGCAGCGAATGTGGGTATGGTGGGTGGTGCAATGAGTGGTGGTGCTATGGGCGGTGGTGTCGCAGGTGGAGTGTGAAGGGTGGTGGTACGTAGGGGGGCGCCGATGAGTCTGACGGCGCTGCTGTGGATGGTCCTGAACTGGACCGCATATCTGATGGCGATGATTGTTGAATCGCCAGAGGGTGGTTCATGAGGAATGGGTTGGTCAAATTTGAAAGCAGGTGTTGATCTGTGTCCGAAAATCCAGAGTCGGAAGAAGGCTCTGGGGGATGAGCTGGGGTCTGAGGCATCTGAAAATTTGGTCCAGGGATGGGCAGTTCTCAGGGGATGGATGCATGGCAGGCAGATGCCTGAGTGATTGTCTGCATGGCTTGTGAACGTGTGATAGGTCTCATGCTTAATAATGATCAGGAGTGTGAGTACAAATATACTATTAAATCCGCGTGTCGGCGCTTAGCTAGAGACTTCTGGAAGGGTTTTCGGAGGGTTCTGAAAGGTTTCTGAAGGGGGAATTCGTATTCTGAGGGTGGGGGTGAAGGATCGGAATCGGGATCGGAATCAGAGCAGACAGAAGTCAGGTACGCTGGGGGTCTTGGGACTGTTTACGGTATAGGGTGGTACGGGTGGTTCGAGGTCGCAGGGACTTGGCTTCAACTTATATGTTGCGCCCTCCTCGATCGTCTGTCCCTAATTTCGGAAAGTCAGAAAGTTTACTGGAACTTAATCGGAAACTATAATGCAGTATTAAGTTGATATTCGTACTGGCGAATAGTCCAGTCGACTGGTGGCTTATATACATGTATCTAGTTCTTGTACTATCTTTTACCGAGTAAAGACAAGGGGGGGAAGAGAGTACAAGGGGCAATATAAAACGAAGAACAAGGAGTGAGGTACGTGATGATCCTGCACGTTGTCTATCAAAGGAGCGGAACCTTGACTTTGGAGTCTTTGGAGGTTGGGAAGTGCGGAACCTCAGAATGATATGTCGGACATCCGGAAATCGGTTATTCAGACTTTGAGTGATCGGAAAGGTCCCAGAAATGGCACGGGTGGTTGTGGGGTTTAATGTGGGTTTGTTTGGCAGCATGGGCCATAACAACATAGTATGTTGGTCTCAGTTTGGTACACTCACCATTCACATTCAGTTCACTCCATCTTCCATTTTCCTTACTTCACTTATTCTTTTATACCTTGCTTTGCTTTGCTTTGATATGTTCGCATATGTTTGGTCACACTTGACCATTCTTCATATTTCATTTCTATGATATTTTATTCTGCATACATTTCTTACATTACCCTGTTGTATGTCAAGGTCATTCATACCCATTTCTTTGACTATAAAAGTAGCATAGTTGATGTATGTATTTCTTCATTCAGAAGATCACAATTAGACTTGTATACCTTCTCTGCCTCTCTGTCCTTTGTCCACATTTGGGCCGACACTCTCAGCACCCTCCCAAACATCTCCAAAAATCCAGTGACTTCATGGAGAGAGGGCACAATGCACAAATACATTGAAGCCTCCCACATCCACTCAACTTATTGGACCAAGCTGAATCATGTCTGCATTACTAGTACCAAGTTCACACAACATTGGCACTTCAGTGCTATAACAAAGGTCCTGGTTGTCAGGGATGAGGGACAGAGATGTTCAAGCTGAATTTCAAATCCTTAACACATATATGCACAACCCAACCAGCATAGGGAGCACTGGCTGCAATAGGATGAGTCATGAAGCCAGCATGCTTCCCAGAGGTGGAGGAACTTGATTGGGTGTGGAGGGAGAACAGCTTGGCAGGTTCAATGAGAGAGGAAAATGTGGAAAAGGGAGTGCATAAGTAATGGTTGGACGGTTGGGAATAGTAGCATTGCTCAAGAATTCAGCGATGTCAGGCAGTTCAATTTCTTCTCTTCTTCAATTTGTTTACGCTAGTCGCACATTTTGTTCATTGATGCATTGTGTCTTTCAGGACAAGTTTCTGAAATATTGTCAGCTGAGGATCGTTAATATCGATGTCGATTGATCGATTAGATCTGCCACTGTCCTCAGTAACGTTTGGGGGGATCCTGAGACAACGGCTGGGACGAAGAGCTAGTGTCGCGTTCGGTTTGTGATTGGGAGCCTTTCCAGGAAGCTCAAGAGGTCGTTCGATGAACCCATGACAAGAATTCGTGAACGAATCAACAGAAAGGAGTGCTTACCATTTCCTCTCTCGCAGTTAGCCAAGTTTGGAATCCATTGCATGTGATTTCATCCTGACGCCCTGACGCCAAAAGCCCTACGTCACGTGGTTACTGGAGTATAGGTGTAAGGCGTAGTATAGGTGAGGTGACGTAACGAACTCGATTGAACAGGCTGCGCCGCACCACTGCGCCTTTTGTTCTACCTGTAATAATCCCTGTGATACGTAGTCCATGGGTGGAGGGACAGAACCTTCTACAAGCTACGATAGTAAAATATCAACAAGCTCCGTGAGTTACTATCTTGACCTGCCCGTGCGGGTTAACTTCTTACCTTGGTGCTTTCCAGTCTGAATCGATGGTCCAAATCAGGCGTAAGCGCACTGAGAATACAAAGGGGGAAGTGGAGTCTGCTTCCAACCACCGACTTCTATACTCGAAATCCAAGGTTTACATCAACCCTACACCATATGCAAGGGATAACATACCTGGCTTTGTGGCGTTGGTCAAGAAGGTGAATAGGCAAAGCTATACAGACTTTTATAGCCCACTGAATCATCCCTTCTAGGAGGGTATCAATCCAGTGTATCTCTTAGCTTGGATACCTGAAGGTTTGTTAGACGAAAAGGGGCGTGACGAGTGGGATAAGTTTCTCAAAGTAGAGGAGAATGCGTTTTTAGATGACGAGGAAGGTATGTCTGCCATTGAGACACTTGGCTTTGGTGACAATATCTTAAATTTCAGACGCCGTCCTTATCGACCCACCCGTCTCGCGACCTGAGTACTACGCATTCTCTGTCCCACTGTCCTCCATTTATAGCTTGGTAGCCATTCAACCATCTCTTTCCTCATGGCATGGCACTGTCACCATTAATCTTATCCATGAGTCGACTCTACCTACTCTTCATTTCCATGACGATGAGTCGCGATCGATACACCTTCCGTCACCATCTAATTATCCTGGGACATATCCTCCATCATATCCTCTTTTACATAGTAGATCAGCATGGGGAGGAGAGAGCCTAATAGCTAGTCTTCGCCCTTATGCTAACATTTTGCGATCTTCACTCGAGCCGACCTTATTCCTTGTTGACCCTTCTCGCCAGGATATCGAGACACATTCAGTTGTCCTATTTTCGGATGACGCAGTAGATTCTATCCTTTCTCCCTCTTCATCCCCAATTCCCATTCATCGGCGGCCAAGACCTATATCTTCGTCCCTTGGTGACACAAGTCGCCGCACATCTGTTCTTCATGCATCATTCGCCCCATCACATTCGCCTTCAGCAAGCATCCTTCAGTCATTTTCTAACTTAACACGGGCAACGCGTCACGCAGCACAGCAGATACTTTCTCACCCACTTGCCAAACCCATCGTACCACATTTACCAGATCCTGTGCGGAGTCTTGTCAGTGTTAATGGTGAATGGAGCAGTTGGGTTGAAAAAGGTGGCATGGGCGAGTTCGAGAGTGCCCGAGTCTATCTCGCGCGATGGGCACGAGTGCGTTTCATTCTAATTGGTTTATCCGAGATATTTAAACATAACGTCAGATCGTTGCGGAAGAAGGAGAGCGGTCCCGGTTACGAGAATCTCTGCCATCAACGTCCGATGAAACTCAGGATGACTCAGAAGCATCTTCTCTTGGGATCTTCGAGCTCATTCAATCTACATCGAATCTTCCTATTCCGCGTCCATCTCGCAATCCGCGGCATCCGGTAGATAGGACGCAATGGGAAGCTTGGTTCGCTCTAGACGGAAGACCAATGGTCGCTTTGAAGGAGATGAGGGCAGAAGTGTTCCGCAGAGTAGGTCCTCTTCAGCTCACCTTTCGTCACTCATGATCAACATATGGACTTTCCAGGGCTTGAGCTATGATATACGGCGGACGATCTGGCCATATATTCTTGGCGTTCTTCCGTGGGATGCGAGCACTGAGGAGCGAGTGGCTCATTGGGAAGAGAAGCGGCAGAAATATCACGAAGTATATGATGAATGGTGTGGCGTGGAGGATGTTTTTAACCGTGAGGACGTTGTCGAGGTCTGTTACTGTTTCTTGTCTCATATCCTAGCACTTTCATACTAGTTGCGCTTTTCCCTATAGGAAAGACATCGTATCGACGTCGATTGCCGTCGAACAGATCGCACTCAGCCTCTGTTCGCAGCGCAGTCAGAAACAATGGAAGAATGCGACGGTGCATCGCCTAACAGGAACTATTCGTCCATCTCGCCTAACGTCGAAGACATTGGAGCCCAATCACCAAGTAATGCACACGTGGAACGGTTGTCTGCTGTTCTTCTCACATACAATTTCTACGAGAAAGAGCTTGGTGAGACTGTCGTACTGGTTAAAAGCCGGAAAATGACAATACTTACAAGGTTTCGAAGGGTATGTGCAAGGAATGTCTGACTTATGCGCACCGATATACATTGTTATGGGTGCGGACGAAGAGATGACATTCTGGTGCTTCGTACGGGTCATGGATCGCATGGTGCGTGAGCTTGTAATTATTGTCATATTTTTGTCGACAGGGCACCGGTTTCAGAAACAGAACTTTCTCCGAGATCAGAGTGGCATGAAGAAGCAGCTTTTGACGCTCCAGCAGTTACTTGCTGTCATGGACCCTCAGCTTTACCGCCATTTAGGTGAAGTGCTTGGTACCGTTTTCAATCATGGAATTAACATCCCCTGGACTAGAAAATGTTGATGGACTTAATCTTTTTTTTTGCTTTCGGTAAGACCATGTTACTTGTCAAGCCATCTCAGCTTGAATGGTTTATTTAGATGGGTACTCATCGCCTTTAAACGCGAGTTTCTGTTCGATGATGTGTTGCGTCTTTGGGAGGTAATCACAAATATGACTATCTTTGCTATCATATACTTACTTTTAGCCTAGGTGCTATGGACGGATTATTACAGTTCTCAATTTGTGTTATTTGTGGCCCTCGCAGTACTGGAATCACATAGAGACGTTATCCTGCGATACTTGGTCGAGGTACAAATCTCTGTCCGGATCATCTATATCCACAATCAACTTACTGCGCACCTTACAGTTTGACGAGATCCTCAAAGTGCGTTTCTTCACTAATTAGTTCATAATCATTGATTTTATCGCACAGTACTGCAATGAATTGAGCATGACTATCGACCTAGATTCCACTCTAGCACAGGCTGAAGTGCTTTACCTATCATTTTCCCAACTGGTTGCTGACATCGATCGACGACAAGCGGAAGATGCTCCAGACAAGATAGAGGGTTTACGTAGAAGAAGGGGCGTTGGAACAAACACGTACACTCTTAACTTGCCATTGATTAGCGAATATCTCCGGGAGTTGTTGGGAAGGAACGAGACCTAGCCCGCGTAGTATCACTGGTCTATGTTGGCCATTGTATAATATTGAATGCTGTTGCTATATTCAGACCTCATTCACATCATAGCAGGTATAAAATGGGCTTGGACTTGTATGAGCTGAATGGCCATTACAAGATAGTCAGGTTTTACTCATGTTTTTCAGCTTATATCAGGTATTTACAAGTCTTGCAGTTTCTTGTAGTATCTGTCACGTATCTGCCATTAATTTATTACCTTCAAAAGATTGGCCAGGCCAGGCAACAGCATAAGGCTAAAGAGAGTCGGATGGTAAAATTAGAAAGAGGTGATAAGAAACCTTTTAATAGGGAGTATTAGTTACCCAATGATTATAAGCAAACTGAATTGTGTGCCTGAAAATTTTAATTCAGTATGTTCATAATTATGGATAACTAATACTCTCTAATGATATTTGAATAATGGAGCAGGGCATAGGGTGCAAGATTGGTATAAAGTTTGGAAAGTGGGCATATAACATTATTAATTTATATAACCCTTGTATGGAAAGGATAAGGTTTACCAGCTTGAAGCAGAGACAGGCAGTTTCCTAATGCTACCTCTCATACTGTAAGGACAACTCCTGTAGTACTTGTGGGTAGGGAATGGCACAGGTCACCCATGGGTCAAATGTGGGTGACCCACACCCAACCCATAGGGAACCCAAACCCATCAACCCATGGGTTTTCTCCCATGGGTGGATGGGTGTCAGGTGCATGCTACACCTGTACATGCCAACACGAATGTGACGTATGACACAAACATGCCACATGTGTGCATGTCATATGCATGCACATATGGTACTCTTGGCTTGACTGTCAGGCACCAAGAATGCTGACAATGTGTAGGCCAAGTACTATTGTAATAGTGCCAACTTCACGATGCTGGCAGGAATCAGCAAAGTCCTGCAGACTGATCAGGGTAGCTTGGCTTCAATGTACTTGTGCATTACACCCTACTTTCCATGTGTGCCACTGATTTTAGATAGAAGAGATACCTGAGAGAGTGCCAAGAGTGTCGGCCCAAGTAAGGGACTTCGGACAGGAGGAGGGAAGACAAGAAGGTGTAAGCCAAGTCGATATTCAGAACAAAGAACTATCTACATACTTGGGAAAACTGGGTGGGCAAGTCTGAGAATGCATGGGATGACATAGAGGATGGGGAGTTGGATATAGGAATGTAGAGTAAAAAAATATATTAGACTTAAGAATTTTGTATATTTCTTGTTGTTTTTGTCTTTTGTTTCAGATTTGTTAGGAACCGTATGCTGGCATACCTGACTATTCATTTCAGCCTGCTCAGCCCAACTCTGCCCTCACTTGCCTATCCAACTATTTATGCCCTCAGCCCACGGACTATATGCATCTCGTGTATCTATCTTGGCATCACATGCTCCTGTCAATTCACTCCACTCATTTACATCACACTCCATATGCTCGCAATTCCATTCTGTCTTCATTTACATTTAATATCCTTTCATTTCCATTCCATTCCACTCCACTTTCATTTATTTGCAATTCTGCTCTGTCTCTTATATCCGATCTGCTATTACGTTCCTTAGGGTAACTCCATTGAGAATCAGGGTGACATGTCACCCCCCAATGTCATGGAGGAGATCAAGATTAGGATTTAGTATTTCTGTTCTCACTTTTCATGATCCTCGGCTTTCTTATTCTATTATAGGAATCTAGTCAACTCCTAGTAGATTTGAAAGTAGTATAAAGATCCTGTACATTCAGTAGTTCAGTCCTCAGTCAGATAATCGACTTTGATTCTTGACTAAGCTTTTCTCTGTCTTGCTATTCTGAAATTAGAGACCAGTGCGATCTGATGGGCATAACATACAACTTGAAGCCATGCCCTGTTCTGAACCTCACCATTGTTTATCTTTAGGAGATTTTACGTTTAATTATGATTACATCATTCCTTCACATTGTAACAGTATTATCTGACTTCTACACCTGATCACACTTCTTTTCACATATCATCCTTGCATATCACGACCATCATGAATACTTGATCACTACTCCTAATCTACCCTTCATCGTAGAAGTCCCAAGTCAGTTACAGGAGATTTCCGCACTTTGATGGCTGTCAGAACAACCTTCAATTCACAAAGCTGGCCTATCAGGCAGGAACGCTCCTCCTGAACATGAGAATGATAATAAAAAAGAGCCAATTGACAATAATGACAATAATGAGGCAAATCCAAACCCTGTTCAAGTTTCAAATCCAAACCCCACTCATGTTTCTAATCCTAATCCAACTCTTAATTCCAATCCAACTCTTAATTCCACTTCTAGTTCAGACAAAACTGTCAAGGCACTCATCAATTGATTAGCCCAACAGCCCCCTAGATCTAATCCCAACCCTGGTCATCATACCAAGGTTCGCGAGCCCAAGGTTTATGATGGTACCAACCAAGCTAAGCTTCACACATTCTTCTTACAATGCACACTGAACTTTCAAGACCGTCCATCTGCATTCTTGACGGATGTGTCGAAGGTCCAATATGCCATTTTGTACCTCACAGGCCCCGCACTCCAGTACTTCAAACCTGCAATTCTAGGTGGAATCCAGCCTGAGCCTAGCTGGCTTAAGGTCTGGAGGGACTTTCATCAAGAGCTTGAGACCAACTTTGGTCCATTCAACAGTGCTGTGCAAGCAGAAATTGAGCTCGGCAAGATAGTCATGAAGGATACCCATCATATGGCACGATACTTCATCGACTTTGCCAGAGCCTCCACTCGCACTCAGTGGAATGATGCTGCCCTCACACATGCGGCATACAAGGGGTTGGCCAGACGTATCAAGGACAGCCTCCTTAACTTCCCTCATTTCAAAACTCTCACTGAACTCAGACAATATTCACTCGAGATCGACAGCAGATATTGGGAACGTAAGGAGTTTGACAACTTCAAAATGCCTGCAAAACTGAACGGGTCCTTGTCCAAATCTAACTCTAACAACAAAAACAACCAGTCTTCCTCCAACTCCAACAACTCGAACAATAAGAAGAGTAAGAAGGGGGGGAAGAAGAACAGCAACGATAAGTCTTCCAACAATAACAACCATGCTAACAACATTTCGTCCAAGCTTGGAAAAGACGGGAAGCTACAGTACGGGACAAGCAAACTCAACCAATTTGGTTTTGAGCGATCGAGAATTTTTTGTGCCAAACTAATGTTATATTCAGAATCAGAATGTCAAAATACGTCCAAAAAATGTGTTCCAAAGTTTTTCCAACGAGTTTTTAATGTGGCCAAATTTTTGGGCCTTTTCAGCTCAATTTTTCACTCCAAATCTCGTTGTCATGATGTAAATTTTAGTTAAGTATGGCTTTAATTGACATCATAGCTAGATTTTGTCAAAGCAGTGGTGATGAACGGCTTTGGGAATTAATTAATTCGATGCTCCCCATCGGAAATAGTTTTGATCACATCCCCTTCCTTCACCACTTGTCAAGCCTACATGGGAAACTTCATCTGCCAACATGGCGGCTATCTGTTGAACCCAAGCGATTTGTCAAATTGCCAATTCTGCTCGATGAGCATGTCGAACACATTTTTGTGAGTTTCCTGCAGACTTTTCTATCGTGTTTGATCATTGACCAATATATGTTCCTAAGGGTGTCTCTTAACATGTCCTTTTCACATTGGTGGCGTAATGTGGGGTTCATGGCTGCATATATCATATTCAATGTATGTGTCTATATTTGTTCCCTTGTTTCCATTTTGTCTCACACAACGGTTACTGATTTCAATTGTATACATCTTCATCTATATTTTCAGGATCAGAACTGGTAATCCCTTCAGGCCTATCATGAATTGCATACAACAACACTTCAAGCATTAAATAACGATGACTAAATGATTAAAAGGTGGAGTGTTGAATCCCACATGGGATTTTCTGTTGTTGTACAGTCGGTGTCTCCCAGCTTGATTCAGCACAGGTAATTGCTCTAGTATGAGGGGGCATAATAATAAGAGTACACGGATAAGAATGGGAGTTCAGATAATGCTGTAAAAGTGTGTGCAGACATCTTTAATAAAC
>QLPG01031742.1:0-15375 GCA_003314385.1 Gomphus sp. MG54 | reverse complement strand
AGGTAACCCAAGAACCATGACAAAACTTTGATGTGAAGAAAGCCTAATCAAGTTCTCCAACAAGATGTGGGCAAGTAGAAGCCTGTCTAGGTTGATGTCCAAAAAGAATTGTTTAGAGGGGGCCTTGGCAGGTGCCTTTTCAATTACATGTAGGAATAATAGTTTGTGTACATGAACTATTATTCTACCCTTGCCTAGGATTATTTCCACGGACGTTCTATAAATCTGATTTATTTCTTTTACTATGTTTTTACATATCTTTTATGTTTTAGCTGAGAACCCTTTATCAAGCACTGACCTCCAGATCAACGTACTCAAGAGAGGGAGGCACTGACCTTTGGATCAATGTACCTATGAGAAGGTGGCACTAGCCTTTAGACTAATGTACTGGAGTGGGTGGCACTGACCTTTGGATCAACATACCTAAGAGTGCTTGATGCACAAGATAATTTGATGGATTATAGGTGATAGTAAGATAGATTGTTAAGTTACTTTTACACTATAGAACTAGTCTCTATATATACTAGTTCTAAGCTGATTATGTAACTCCCCAATAAGGCAAGACCTTCCTGAAATTAGTGGAAGGGTGTGGACAGGAATGGAAGGTCCTGGAAGCCTGTGGCAGTTACGAGTCACCTTATAGTTACAAATGAGTCACCCTATAGTCACCAATGAGTCATATTCCCATGGCTAGTAGTCTTATGACTGGTCAAGTCATGAAATATTAATAGTAAGTAAGCCGAGCTTCTGGGCTGACCTAAGGTGTAATAGCTATTTCCTAAGCCCAGGAATTTGTTGTACAATTGAGTCTTGAGAGCTTGAGCTAGCAGTTTGGCACCACTTTCCATGTATAAGTGTTTGGTGCCTGGATGTGGGTCCTTGTGGGTCCAAATAGAAATAAGCAAAAAAATAAGTGTTTTTGGAGTATTTCCTTGGGCTTGAAGAGCTTGATAGTTTAAGAGTTAATTACTTTAAGTAATTCACTCTTAAATGGCCAGCCAAAATTATTATATTTTTGATAGTCAATTCAAGACTGGTTTGTTGAGTTATTTTCTGAGTGAGAGAGGTTTGGAATCCTTTATACTGATCCTGGTCTGATGGTCCTTCATATCTACTAGAGAATTCCCCATTCCCCTACATCATCTCCCCTTCAAACCTCTATTCAAGTCAACACACATGCAATCAAATTTAAGGAGAAATAATCCCATAATTTCCCAGCTGGGCTCCATAAGATTCATATGGCTGACTGAATAGTGCATTTGTTGGTATGTAATGAGGATGTCCTAGGTTTCTCTGGTTGTCAAATTTCTGAGAGACTGAAGGCTCCCATCTAATAAGTTGGAGGTTGTGATAATGAGGGCCAGTTTCCTCAGCATCCTCCTCCTCAGATCGTTTTAGTTTTAGGGAGGTACTGACACTGTAACAGTGTGAGGTAGTGGATGGGGATGCCCACCAATTGTAATACTCTCCTAGTAGTTGAGATAATCCAGAATGTATGCATATATATGTGGGTAGCATACCTGGTTCCCCCTCATTTTCCACGAATTCATCCTCCTTGTCATCTAGATATTCTAAGTGGGTATGCTCCAGTTGTTCACTTGAGCTCTTTCGAGGTGGCTCCATCTCCAGGACATGTGAGGATTTTCCCAGGAGATTTCTTTGGCTTTCAAGGTCCAAGCAGTAAGCTTCCAGCCTAACTGTTGCCACATTTCTAACCAGTTGAATATTTCTTTCTGGTTGTTCGGAACTTTCAGTATATTAAGGGATAAGCAGTGGATAGGAGGGAACTCAGGATGTATCATCCCTAGCTCCTGTAGCTTCTCCTCGGGAATGATGAGTGGCATGGTAGGATGTCCAGGTTTCCAATCCATACCGGCTGCCATGGTTTCTCTAATTTTCATGCAGGTTGACTCCCAGATGGCATCTGCCAACTTGGGCCTGAGAGCTGAGACCTTGTGGTCAAAGATCCTATAATACATGAAGTCTCAAGAGGTAGGCAAATAAAAGTTGAAATCAAATACAGGTCCTCCTTCACACTCAGCTGGCATGTGGATAGGCAATTGATGGAAACGGTCTTCCACTCAGACAATTTGGTAGTCAGCTGATGTGATCTGGATGGGTGTAGACATAATAGAAGTTGATTCAATTGACTGGGGATTAAGAAGCTGCTGAGGATTCCTAGAAATGATGATTTTTTTCTGGGTTTAAGGACTATACTAATTTTTTGATTCTTTTATAAATATTTTTCTGGGATTCTAGCTGACTGGGGTATATGGTAGAACATGATTCAATGTTCTAGTATTTTTGTTTGACAACTCCTTTGGAGTCATCCCATTCCCTTAGAATCCAGGGTGCATTCTTGAGTAAGGACATCAAACGTGTTCGTGGGGGCGATCTCCTCGGAACATTCTGAGGATCCTTTTAACAACTCTTCCACGTGAGCAGGTCGTTCCAAGTCTGTTGGATAGTGCTCCACGTTCAAGTGGCGCATCGGAAGTATCGCTCTTGATTCTCGGAGCTGAGAAACCGCCTACGTGCCTGCATTATTACGCTAGTGGACAGACGGTTGTGTATATTTTAAACCAAAATACTTAAAACAGCCTATACCGTAATCGGCATAGATTCACCACCACTTGCCTACCGCCATCAGTACTGAACTTTCGGAATGAGGGGCAATGAATTGCCCAGTTGTAAGCTATGCATGGGATAAAAGTTTAGAGGAGTACATTGAGTTCCTAAAACCCGCAATTAGTCGTTATGTTGCCGTTTCTTAAATCTCTGAAGAAAAGCTGTGACATGCGTTGCAGAGTATGTGATTTAAAGAGCTCAATACTTTGATGGAGAACGCATTACGGGAGGACTGGAACTTAGAACGACTCAGAGGTTATATCTCTTGAATTATGATGAGCTCCCTCTTTTGATTCCTATAAAATAGTCATCAAAATTAGGAAGGGGTAGCTTGTCCTACTGTACTTTCCACGATAGCTGAGAAGCAGCCCTTGAAGAATCAGGTTTTTATGCTAACCATACTAACATGAAGATGAATGAGGAGGAAAAAAAATTATGTAATGAAAATGAGTTGCTGATTGAAACTGAAAAAGGTCTTTCCGACACGGGGAATCGAACCCCGGGCTATCGCGTGAGAGGCGATAATGTTAGCCACTACACCATATCGGATATTAAAGGAAAGCTTTATTGGAATCTATATATATTAGAATAATTCCCGAAGCTTCCCGAAGCTTCCCAAGACCTATCTTCTTTACATTTTTACCAAAAATATGGGCAGACGATTCTATTGAGTATCGATGCAAAACGCTCTGAACGTACATATAGTATTCTAGGATGATGTAAAAGCCGAAACAGATAAAATAATTATGTAGTAATAAAGTCTAGCGTTGAAAATAACAGAAAACTGACTTTCAGGTATCTTCTTCAGCCGCTTCATTCATCATGTCTACGCAAAGCAATTAGTAAATTCATTGGAAATATATGTATGAACAAGTACATACCCCCCCACTGAGAGTTGCTTAACGAGGAAATAATGTTTTGAGGATCCTCTACTTCATGCGAGTATCTGGGCGAAAGGGAGCCCCTGGGTCTAGGTGCAAAGCATGATAAAGGCCATAATTAAGCATAGACGAGCAGTTGACTCACGAATGTTGTTGATATGCTATATCACCGGACCGCACGCTTAGGTCGCTCAACCTCCGACTTTGCCTCATGAAATCGATTCCACCGGGAGAAGAAGGGCTCTCTGATGAATATGCATCGCGAGTCGGGGAACTAGGTGATGGCAACAGCGCCGTATTCAGCTGTGTGATGTCGCGAGTGCGTATGTGGGGTGTTATTGGGATAGCATCATCCACCACGATAGCGGGAATATCGACTAGCGTAGTTTTAGCGGGGTGGATATAGTTAGTGAGGAAGAGCACACCATTCTGTGTCAATAATCTTCTTTCCTCCATGATATGGAGGAAGCGTCGACGGCAGCAGAACATCTTCAGCAGTGACTCCACTCGATCTAGATTGACGGCATGCATGACCATTCTGGTCGTTTCTTGGCGGATTAAGAGGTCTTTCACACTAGAAAATGTGTATGAATAATTACTATGATGCACCAAGCAAGCGTGGAGAGAAAGTACCTCAGCGCTTCTTTATCGGTGATAAGTTTGTTATGCGCTAACATCAATAGCATATTTTTGAAAGAAATGCCTCTGCCGCGCTCATAAGATAACCTCGCTTCGTGATATAAACGATTATACAGAAGGCGTCGTTGACGAGTGCTCTCGACGTCCAGGGTACTTAACGCGGTCTGCAGTTTAAACAAGTCGACCCCTGGGATGTGAGGTGAAAGATTTGCAGGGTTGCTGTCCTCCGTGGCCTCGGCGTCTGCTAGGAGCTTTTTCACTTGATATTGAATTGGATAAATACGAACTTCAAACACGCCGGTCAGTTTCTAGTGAACTCAGGTCAATCAAGCACGTTGTAGCATTGTAGCATAAGTAGGGCATACCGAGAAGAAGGGTACAAATTTGGGACGCTCGAGATAACCAGTTCGTTGGTTAGCAAACTCAGTCCAAACCTTCTTGAACGCTCTCATTTGCTCGCGATCGACAGCCTTTGCCCCTCCGGCGAGTTGGAATACGTATGAGAAATTCTCGACGACCACACCTAGGGCTAGACTGAGTCTGGAAGTTTGGGGAAGCGTAACATCACTCACCAGTGAACAAGTTGGCGAAAATATACTAAACAATTGCGATGGTAAAGTTACATAAATCCACCATTACATGTACTCACCATGCTAAGAATATTCCACGTAATGAACAAAGCGTAAGCCCAACCTTGACTGCCACAATCGGAGTCCGGATCCTCAAGTGAACCGTTCGTACATCGTGGATAGCTGACTGCACTGATAAATGCCATACCAAGTGGGTATATACTCACATGGTAAAAACGACCATGGCACTCACAAGTCATGCATGTATTGATTCCACCCTTCGCTGTCAACATACAAGGTTAGATGCAGATCGTCAGAGTTGGCATCGAACTCATACCCTGTGCTCATAAAAGTTAACATGAGCATAGCTTGACCAAGACTGGTGTAGTTTTGGACGTGGGTCTCAGCGCTTTCCCAACGGGTTAACCCAAACACCTCCACATAGAGGATGCCAAAGAAGAGGAATAAAGCAAACCATAGAAGCAACAAACTTAAGATCACGGGGAGACTTGCACTGTATCACAAGCCAAAGAGGATTAGACGATTGATGTGAGGCGGGCAAACAAGCATACACTGAAGTTTTGAAAAGTTGATTTAAAGAATTATTGCGCTGCACGAGCTTGAAGGCTATGCTGACGAGGAATAACTTCTGGAGTTGTTGTACTGAGAAGCCCATTGTGCCAGCCAGACTCGAGATAGTCGTGACAATACTGCCAGTCACAACCACGACATCGAACAGATTCCAACCATTTGCACGGAAACTAGACCATCCAAGTCCAGTGAACCGTACACCTATGTCTAGTGCATAGATGGCGGAAAGCCCCAAGAATAAATGGTCTAGGTCACGTAAGTATAAGTCCATCTAATATGGTATATACAGCACACACCTCGTGTATTATCTGAAAATTGACTATTCGAGAAAGTCTGTGTCCTGATAACACCATGTGAGGAAGCGAAGATATCAATGGGATTCAAACTCACATAAGCAGGATGATGTGTACAATATACAACATGGTCATACTTGTCAGCCAATAACCATGTTTACTAGTCGCACGATCGAAGCACCATCCACGAATTCCCGTCGTCGGGCGAACCTTAGGCCGTTTGGACGGCCTCTGTCGTTTGATCAATTTCTGAAGGTCGACCCACTCGAGTTGAGGTTTGGTAAGCAACGCGAGACCCGAACTGGAGGAAAAATTGCCGATGATGATACTGAAGAGTACCGGTTAATAAAATGTGAGCATAACAATAAACATGCGTCACGAACCTGACAAAAAGGGTGAGAATGATGACACCACCCAGAAGGTTATAAATCAAGAAAAACACTGCGTTCCACTGCGACGCGTTGATCTGTGGCTGTTGATCTCGGCCTTTGATATTAAGGGCGACGTCCATGACGGCTATCCATCCTTCTAGAGAAACAATCTCAAACAAAATGAGCAGGGAATCGCCAAAATTGTCGAAGGACCAGGTCGTGGATCCAGTTGGATTTGCCCAAACACGAGGGACCAGAAATCCGAATTCACCATTCAGAGCGTTGACGGGGTTGTTGTATTCATTTACACAATCACCTTTCCCTTGAACACTGTTATCGTTGCAACTGAAAGACAATCCGGCAAAGATATTGAGTCCCCACACCGCATAAGGGATCATATACAGCGCTGCTAGTACGGCAGCATCCAGAATTCGTACGAAACCAACAATGAGAAGGGAATGGAACGTGGTGCGCATTTTGTCGAAAAGAGTTATCAAACGTAACGCCCGTAGAGCTTTAAGAGAGCGAGTGAATCGGCTTAAGCCACCGAACAAGAAGAGACTTGTCACTGAATTGATTAGAAGACCAATAAGAATAAGAAAGTCCACGAGGTTCCAGATACTAAGGAGATATGCGTTGGGAGTGAAGATGAAGCCATCTGCGATGGCCTTGATGATGAACTCGACAAAAAGTACAAGAGCGAACGTTCCTTCGGCAATAACGAACCACGAGTCCCGCACAAAACCGTGTTGTGCGTAAAACCCCCTGCGATAGACTGGTGTGGCAATACCGGCAACAATAATTCCGCCAATCACAGCTAGGAATAACGTCAGCTGGAATATAGCATGGGCAGTTGGCGATGGGGGGCGACCGAAAATGCGTTCTCCATTTGCAGGCTCAACGAGAGCTTGGCACAAACGCCTTAAGGGGTTCTTCTGTGAAAATACCCAGAACGTCCTGTCGTAGGAAGGATGCGCTGTGATGAAGTCAGCCTTTTGGGCGCGCTGCTCGTATAGCATGTTGTTTGTGTCTTCGGCAGCGACGGTGTCGGCATTGAAAGCCGAGAGAATTTCCCTAACAACATTATATTATATGAGACTTTACGAGGCAAGGCAATAAAGTCTTACAGATGATGTTCTGCATCATCGTCCTCATCATTCGTTCTTGGGGGCATCATTGAGTCTCTGCGTCCAGGAGTCAATGTGGCCAAAGGAATGTCATCTTCTTGGCTATCTCCACTGAACACACGATTGAGCAGCATGACCGATCGAGAAGACCAGTTCGATTGCGTGCTAGGTGCTGCGGAGATCTGCATGATGGCGAGAAGATATAACTTTATTCAAACCAAATCAAGTAGTAGGCAGTTAAACACTCACATCGGAGGCTTCTGTATCTTGCCGGCGGGGCCGCTTATTTTGAATAATAGCTTTCCGCAGCGGAAGAACAAGATTAGAAGGAAGATTTTCCACTGCGATCGCTTTGGGGTTGGATTTAGTGTATTTGTATGGATTAAGCTTCGAGAACCATGTAAACATCCCAGTGGTCGTTTGAGTGTTGGCGAAATGTTTTGCGAACTGCTGCTCGCGCTTCTTTTCCTCAGCAACAGCGAAGTTTTCATTGATGAGGGCAATGAAGAGCTGGATGAGGATGACTGGTCGCACGCTAGAATCAGGGTGCTTCGCTAAGGCAAAGATCTCACGCACAGTTTCCAAACAAGAGCCATCCAGAAAAAAAAATCACTAAGATCCATGTCATCGCCGAAGGTTGCTCAGCGGGGGATGCGCTATATAGTACATCTGTCCAATTCTCAGAAGATAAGATCTGGGCAATTCATGGATAAATAAGAGATATTGTGCCTAAAGAGACAAGGAATAAAACAAACTTGATACATTGCTAAGAAAGCGACCCAAATCTGGCTGAAATTCATGTTGCCGGTATAATTGGAGCCGGGTGTTGTGGTCATGTCACCTCGGAGCAATTGCACAGCTGCGAGGGCAGCAAGACCGTTGGTGATTAACAAAAAGACAGTCATGTTCAGTAAACCCGTGGAGTCTCCGAAGACGGTAAGAATTAGAGGACGCATACGAGGCACTTCGAGGATGACGCGATACCACCGTGCAAGCTGAAATGCTGTGAGCCAGGCGTATGCTGGTGACGAGTGGATGGTGGGGAATTGTATGATCGAACTGCCAATAGCGAGCACAAGGTCAATCCAGTTAGTAGGTACCTGCCCAAATGCACGCCAATCAGGTAGGTGCGCGGCGAAGCGCCATATCATTTCCAAGTCGAAAGCAATAGTTATGCCGAGTTCCGCGTGGTCTATATACAGTTCATGTAATGGACCCTAGTCTTATGCCAAGCTGACCACATACCCAAGATGTGAAGCAACTTGGGGCCCGTATTTGCTGTCTTCGATGCGGCAAGTCCCAGGCTCACTACAGCAAGACAAGGCCAAATCAGCCGCGTGAATTGATATGCTTCCTTCAACCAGTTCGCTTTGTGAGCACGATCACTGTCTACAAGAGACCACCCGTGTAGTTCATCCATGATGGCTTTGCTACTCCTGATCAAAAACGTCATTTCAAGGTGCAAACAAAGCCCATAGTACGTACCCGGTGGCTCCAAAAGCACTTTTCTTAGTCTGAGCACGGATGGCATGGAAAGTGTTCGTAATCACCGCGACGAACAGATTGATAAGCCAAAAATAAAGTACGATGATGCAGACGATGAAAAAGAAGCATGAGATGAAAAACTCTGCGTCGATCATGTTATACATGGTAGGGGTCCACTACCATATATCATATGGGTCAAATTTACGTTAACCGTGAAAGTTACCACTTACCGTATTTGCAGATGTGATGACGACAATCTCGAGTAGAGCCATAAAGATATTGTCGTAGGCCTCCAGATTGCCCCTAGGGTTATATGATTCTTCCTGGCATACCTGACCCAATGGACATATGAAGCCCTTAGGGTGGGCAGCAATGTTCCCGTTGCTGTCGTTGAAACCAAAAGTATCGAGAGTAACAGGATCTACGTAGCCACCACATTGTTGGCCAAGTGGAATCTGAGCACTTCCATCAGGGGGGTCTAGAAAGATATTTTAGCCACATGAAGTGTCATGAGTCCATGTGCCAGAGTACATACTGAACACACATTGTCGGCGGAAGCTTCCTCTGAAGGACTGTACACCGATCACTCTGCAACGAAAGCTTCTTAAGTTGACTGGGCCACAAAACGAGGACCACTCACGAAAAAAGAATCATAGCAAAAATCACGAAGTAAGCAACTTGGACTAGCAGCGGCTTGGCCATCTTCAAGCTTTGCATGATAGTCTACTTATGTATGGTCAGCACCCTTGCAATCAGATACGACTAATACTAACCGTCGTTCCGTTAGTAACTGCTAAGAGTCTCGCACATCTGAGAACGCTTAATGCTTTGAATACACCGATATGTCTTATAAGCGTCACAGTAGGCGGTGTGGTCGATGAATCCACAGAGGTCGCCCTGTCCATGCCTGTCAATGCCAGAGCAAACGCAATCCAGAATCCTACAATAGCGACAAAGTCGATACGAGACCAGGAATGTCGAAGGTATGGGACGCCTCGTTTGGAAAGAGAACGTTGTTTTTCAATCGCGGTTACGAAAGGGATTGGGCGATGTGAAAAGACAAGGGAAGGCTGATGGACGTGCCCCTGACCTGTCTTTTCTCCGGAAACAGAGGTATTACTAGTCATAGGGTCTTGTTCCTTGACAAGGGCAAACGGCTTAACGATGCTTTTTACCAATCCATGGAAGCGAGGGCCTTGTTTTGGATCAAAGATGGACCTCCAGACATAGCGGAACATCCCCGGGATGGAAATGGAACTGATGGGGGTTTCAGGGTCGAGAATAATGCCACTAAGACAGATACGAGCAAATGCTTCAAGACTATGATGCATGATCAACACGGCGATGAATCGTAAAGAAGTGTATAACTCACGTATAAATAATGAACAACACAAAAAGAGCATAGTCTTCCCAGCTTCGAAAGTAACCTGCCGGTAGCTGGGTCGCGTCGAGAAACATGGCACGGGATGATTGGATGATGAGTACAATAGTATTGAATAATATCAAAAGCAATATGAAAGGCTCCGTGTAACTGTTCATACAATCAAAATCCCATAAACCGACATTCCAAGCTACAATACTCACGGATACATCAGGAATTTGTACATGGCTAAACGCACAAGATTGTGGGGACCTAAAAAACCTAGAGTCGTACCTCTGAGAAGGTCTGACTTTGGAGCGAGCATGGACTCATTAGAGGGTGGGAGTGATGTATCTTCTTCAGCACCCTCAGATAATCGAGTATGTCGATCGTCCACGCCAGCTGCCCCGAGATTCACGACACGGACGCTGACCCTCCGCAAGTTACGCGACACCCTCTGCAGCGTTGTTCCGCTTAGTCTGGATGACTTGAACACATGTTTATGAGCAGGGCCGCTGCCTGTCAGGTGAATCTCGTCATCATCTACGCTAGCTGAATCTTGAAAACCGAGCGATGCCTGGCTTGGAAATTCGTATTTGAAAGGACGAACATTGTCTGTCTCTTTAAAGAAGTTTTCCAGAGGGGTATCTATAGCACTCGAAATAGGTGGTGATGAAGTATCCTTATTCGAGTTCTTGTTCCAGCTGGCTCTACGCGAAAGCGTTTGTCCTGAGGTTTCAGGTCCAGTAATCGACGCGGTCGAACTGGCCGAAGAGATGGAAAGCCTGGGCTGCTTGGACGGCGAATACGCCATGCATCCAAAAACTTTGTCTTGGTGAACAATAAGCTTAGAGTTACTGGAGGAGTTACCGCACGTGGTTGATAGGTGCGACCCGGGCGTCTATTGACGCCACGAATGAACGCGTCGCGACCCTAAAGTTATTAGCTTTGTGGTAATATACAACTGCTACTTTAAAATGAAGTCTCTCACAGTACAAACGCTCATGTTTATGCCATCACCATTCAGCTCGTACTGACATTCCATTTCACTGTAATTTCGATGGGTTGAAGGAGACGGAAATGCCATCGACAGAACTGTAACAGCTATCCTCAAACACCGGCGACATTTCTTGATCTCAACATCTCTAATATTGCAATGGAACATGAGAAGACAACGTACTACTAACGGTCCTGATAGCATCCTTCCTGTACTCATCGATTACGATTAAAGCAGCGTGCTGTTCGTTGGGACAATCAGGAAATAGCAGCGGAACCTCATACCGGTGGGCACACTAATAGTCAAAAAGATTTGGATGACATCATTAAATCATGTGGAAGCAGTACAGCTGGCCAGGGATTCCGGCACTGCTTGACTCACCATCCCTGACAGCGCTCGTATATAAGGATGCTGGCTTTACATGAGAGGCCGTTGCCGGTGGTAATATCATGTCTAGTACAGCTGGCCAGGGATTCCGGCACTGCTTGACTCACCATCCCTGACAGCGCTCGTATATAAGGATGCTGGCTTTACATGAGAGAACGTTGCCGGTGGTAATATCATGTCTAACACGCTCACTGATTCATATGGAGCTTTACAGATTGCTGCGGTGATATGCTACACGTGAGGGTCATTTTCCACTATTCAACGTTATATCTTTCAAGGCTTACTTAATTGGAAGGTTCTATGGCATTGGCATCTTGCAGGCCTGGCTCTATTTCCACTGGTATCAAAAGGATTCCTGGGTTATCAAATGCCTTGTGAGCCATATTAACCACGAAATGAGGCATTGCTCACAGCTCCGCGTCAGGTATTGGCATTAGTGTATGTATCTTTGATTTTGCCTTCTATTATGCATCTCAACCACATTTCATCAAGTCTCTTGGAGACTCTAGAGATCGTACTCTGCAGCAAAACACTCTACTGGCATCTTATACAGAACTTTGGAAACTTTGATAGTATTCTTGTCATACCATGGTACTTTACTTCAGTTTTCTCACTGTTGTGGTTCACGTAATATGCTACTACAGGGAAACATCGGTTAGTCCAGTTTAGATGTTTTGTACTTGCCCAATGATCTCAAGTCCTCCTTGTAGTTGTGTGCAATTGTTCTGGTAGGTGCCGTCTTTGTCCCCTGCCATTTATTTTGTTGATCGGCATCTCACCCAGTTCATTGTCTCGTTTATTGTACAATGGTAAGGGTAAGGATTGATGAGAGCCATGATGAATCTAATGTCGTTCCAGCTACTTTTCGCGTTCTATATGGATATGTGAGCGGCGACTCAACTGTTGTATGTGTTCCCTAATGATGGAAGATCAGTATGCGAAGAAAGTGTGAGATGGAGAAGTGTGGTTGTTGCCATTGTCAGTGTACAATCCTAGATTTAAGGCTCTTGATCTGATGCAAATATGCAGTGGGTGCTGGCTCTCCTGTCTCTCGGTTTGTGTAGTCGATTAACGGCGTTACGGTTTCCTTTACTCATGTGCTCACTCTGTCTAGGTGCAGGTATCTGTGAGCATCCATCATGGTCTGGGTAGTCGCCTATATCACACTCATCATGCCACTTCAAAAGGGAGTGCCGTTGAGCTGTTAGTGACTCTGCTCATTGGTTGTCAGAGGCATCCTGACCTCCCAATTAGCTTTCTAATTCGCCGATTTGATCACTTGAAACCTGCATTGGTACCAGAACTCTTCCCATCCTGTCGATGTTAACATGACCTTTGGCTCTAGGAGGCTGTGAAAATCCAAAGTACTACGGGTTTTGCGTGTGATGTGTTGATTACTCTATCACTCTGCCTGGTACTCCGTAATTCTCGTTCTGATAAAAAGTAAGTCATCTGGACATGATTACGACTTGTTTCCTATATTAATAACCGATTAGTCTTCGGTCGACAAAATCACTTATAAACGAGCTGATAATCGGTGCCTTGCAGCGTGGCATTATTACTGGCATATGTGCAACGCTCAGTGTGATCCTCGTATGTCCCACCACACCTGATACATTACAATATCTGATACATGTACTACTTGAAGTTTTTTTCCGTATACGACACCTTCTGGTTCTTCATTGGACAGCTACCTCTTAGCAAAGGTGAATTTCTTTTCTAATTGCAACAAGAATCGTGTTCACCAGGCTTCTAGTTTATATGAATTGCATGCTTGCAACGTAAGGCCAAGAATAATCCAATCCTCTATGGTCTATGATCTACATTTTACAGGTTAAATACCAGAGAACATATCAAGAATACCATTGAAGACGCTAATCAGGCACATTCCATGCGCTTTGCACATGGGCAAGCAGATTCCTCACTACATTATGCAGGGTCAAATACAGAAATCTCTATTTCTGAGCAGTCCAAGTCAGGAACTAAATTCGAGGAAAATGAAGAGGTATGTAGTCATAGATCAAATTGTGGCACTGCTTTTCTCATTATAGTTACTTCAAGTCGCACGTCACGCGATCCATTGCTATTGTCTGACACCACTATTAAAATATTCATGAGATCTCGTACATGTAATAATCCAATAATCCATTATTTATCTCTCTTAAGACTGGAGAAAGCGTACAAGAGTTTGTCAAAGGTCGTTGTATGAATAACATCTCGGTAAGCTTGTAGAATACCAGCAGCACTGACATTGATGGAGTTAAAATATATCATCCTGACCCTCTTCTCCCAAACGCATACCCTATATTCACGACCGTAGCTGTGAATCCACCGAGCAAAGACGAATTATGGTGTCAGAGATCTTATTGAGCTAGCTCTCAGCTGATCGCACCTGATATACCTCGAGGAATACTCGAGTCATAGCACCGCATCCCATGGAGTGTAAACGGAGATTCAAATGAAAATTCACACATCACAATACTGTAAAAGTTGTTTAAGGACTAGTTTTGACTCTGTTCCCTATTGTTACCCTTGTACCAATAACAGATATCCTCAAACACCGGCGACATTTCTTGATCACAACATTTCTAATATTGCAATGGAACATGAGAAGACAACGTACTACTAACGGTCCTATAGCATCCTTCCTGTACTCGTCGATTAAAGCAGCGTGCTGTTTGTTGGACAATCATGATATAGCAGCGGAACCTCATACCGGCGGGCACACCAACCAGTCAAAAAGACTTAGATGTCATCATTGAAGCAGTACAGCTGGCCAGGGATTCCGACACTGCCTCACTCACAGCGCCGTTATATATAAGGATGCTGGCTTTGCTTGAGAGACCGTTGCCGCTGAAAATATCATGTCTAACACGCTCACTGATTCATATGGAGCTTTACAAATTGCTGCGGTGATATGCTACACGTGAGGGTCATTTTCCACTATTCAACGTTATATCTTTCAAGGCTCACTGAATTGGAAGGTTCTATGGCATTGGCATCTTGCAGGCCTGGCTCTATTTCCACTGGTATCCAAAGGATTCCTGGGTTATCAAATGCCTTGTGAGCCATACTTAACCACGAAATGACGCACTTCTTACAGCTCCGCGTCAGGTATTGGCATTAGTGTATGTATCTTTGACTTTGTTTTCTATTATGCATCTCAACCACATTTCATCAAGTCTCTTGGAGACTCTAGAGATCGTACTCTGCAGCAAAACACTCTACTGGCATCTTATACAGAACTTTGGAAACTTTGATAGTATTCTTGTCATACCATGGTACTTGAGTTCAGTTTTCTCACTGTTGTGGTTCACGTAGTATTCTACTACAGGGAATCATCGGTTAGTCCAGTTTAGATGTTTTTTACTTGCCCAATGATCTCAAGGTCCTCCTTGTAGTTGTGTGCAATTGTTCTGGTATGTGCCGTCTTTGTCCCCTGCCATTTATTTTGTTGATCGGCATCTCACCCAGTTCATTGTCTCGTTTATTGTGCAATGGTAAGGATTGATGAAAGCCATGATTAATCTAATGTCTTCTAGCTACTTTTCACGTTCTATATGGATATGTGAGCGGTGACTCAACTTGTATGTGTTCCCTAATGATGGAAGATCAGTATGCGGAGAAAGTGTGAGATGGAGATGTGTTGTTGTTGCCATTGTCAGTGTACAATCCAAGATTTAAGGACTCTTGATCTGATGCAAATATGCAGTGGGTGCTGGCTCTCCTGTCTCTCGGTTTGTGTAGTCGATTAACGGCGTTACGGTTTCCTTTACTCATGTGCTCACTCTGTCTAGGTGCAGGTATCTGTGAGCGTCCATCATGGTCTGGGTAGTCGCCTATATCACACTCATCATGCCACTTCAAAAGGGAGTGTCGTTGAGCTGTCGGTGACTCTGCTCATTGGTTGTCAGAGGCATCCTGACCGTCCCAATTAGCTTTCTAATTCGCCGACTTGATGGCTTGAAACCTGCATTGGTACCAGAATTCTTCCCATCCTGTCGATGTTAACATGACCTTTGGCTCTAGGAGGCTGTGAAAATCCAA